>PVIH01013938.1:0-56140 GCA_004025045.1 Sigmodon hispidus | reverse complement strand
ACTGAGCCACACCCCAGCCCCTCACTGGGGGATTCTAGGCAGGGGCTCTACCACTGAACCACACCCCAGCCCCTCACTGGGGGATTCTCAGCAAGTGCCCCTGCTATCAAGAATCTGAAATCAAGCAATCCAGCTTCATGCTGTGTTCATAACCACCAGGTGTGCTGCTCTTCATGCTTGTCCTTATAAAGACAGATATTTGAGTTCTAATCACATATCTTAAGTTTCCACTGCATTTCACAGATGAGATCTAATGGCAAAAGGGTATTTACCACACAGTTGGTATTCCCATAAACACCATCCTATTTCCGCTATTGCTTCTCTCCCAGGAACGCATTTACTCCAAATCCAAATGACCCCTCTTCCCTCAGCATAAAGATGCCAGCTGCTTCCCAGCTGTGTGCATCCCTAACAGCCTCCACTCCATACCCTTGCGATCTTCTCTACCTCCTAGACATCTGCTACTTCCCTGAATCTCTTTACCAGTGGAAAATTCTAGAGAGCAGAGACGTCCAATCAGTCTCTCCCTTTATAAAGTGGATATTGCATGGACTAGCTGTTAGTTTAAAGTGGATATTGCATGGACTAGCTGTTAGTTTATCAGTACTAAAGTTAAAGGCATCAGGGAGTTCAAACTTCACTACAGATGTGATCTCCAAGACACTGAGTGGAAAATATCAAAAATTTAGGAGTGTTCCACCCACCAATAAACTGCTCCAAGTCTTCTGTAAATCTGAATTTAAATACCTACCATTAAGACACACTGTGTGATTTGTGGAACTTTAACATTTATCTCAATGGGTCCTTTTATGACCTGAATGTGCAGTGTGTCAAATGAAGGGAGAAATTTGGGGGAAAGTATTTGAAGTATTTGGTAAACACTGAGAACACAGGGTCACAAGAACCACAGAAAAATGGCCTAAACTGTGGCTGCCACTATAGTGGGGTAAATGTGCATGGCGGGGGTAAATGGGGGGAACAATAGGGATAGTGGGGTAAATGTGCATGGCGGGGGTAAATGGGGGGAACAATAGGGAGAACCGGGTCAAGTGGCCAGCTCTCACTTTAAGAATTCTAGAGCCTTGGGTTGGGAGTGTAGCTCAGTGGGTAGAGAGCTTGCCTAGCATCCAGGACCCTAGGTTCCATTCCCCAGCATCACATAAACCAGGATGGATGACTGATGCTTTAATTCCAGTACTCAGGAGGTAGAGACAGGAGAATCAGAAGTCCAAGGTCATTCTCAGCTATGTAAAGAGTTAGGAGTCACCCTGGGCTACATAATAGCATTCATTTAAAGGGGGTGGAAGGCCCACATTTGCAATCCTAGCACATGGGAAGTTGGGCTCAAGGCTAACCTGGGCTACATAGTGAGTATATATTTAACCTGATACCCAATCCAAAAAATGTGAATAACCGGAAGTATGGGGGTGGCAGTCAGAGACTAGGAATGAATTACAGATCCTTCTGCCTTCTTCTTCAGCTGGCCTTCCACAGATGACTCCAAAGTTGTCAACATTAATAAGCACTTCCTAGCTGTCATCCACCAGTACACTGATCCCCAATCCTCCTGCACTGAGGATGAACCAGGCACTTTCCAAAGTGTCTTAGTTAGAGTTTTCACTGCTGTGCTAAAACTCATGACCAACAGTAATGTGTGGTAAGGACAGGGCTACCTTCTGTTTAAACCTCTCAGATTTCTCTCAGCCCAGCACTGAGAGAATCCTGGCGGGAATCTGGAGACAGGAGCTGATGCAGAGACCATCAAGAACTCTACTTTCTGGCTTTGCTGCCCATGGTTTGCTCTGTCTGCTTTCTCCCATGCCCCAGGATGACCAGCCCTGGGGTGTCACCTTCCGCCAGGGGGCTGGACCCTCTCACATCTGTCATGTACCACAGGCTTGCCTACAGGCCAGTCTGGTGGAGGCATTGTCTCAAGAGAGCTTCCTCTTCCCAGACAGCTCTAGTCTGTATCAAGCTGACGAAACACTGGCCAGACCACAAGTAAACGTGGCAAGATGAAAGGAATCCTAACACTGCTCTAACTACAAGCTTTAAAAAAAGTAACATTAGAATCTGGGACACAGGGCTGGAGAGACTGACTGTTCTTTCAGAGGTCCTGAGTTCAATTCCCAGCAACCACATGGTGGCTCACAACCATATATGATGACATCTGGTGCCGTCCTTCTGTATACATAATAAATAAATAAATATTTAAAAAAAGAATCTGGGACACATGTTTAAAAATGGTCATATCTATGTTATCAGAAGTAAGACTAACCAGTAACTGGTGGCCCACACTGCTACAGAACAGGGGAGAAAGACCATCTAAAAAGTGGACACAATAGCTTTATATAAACACACACACACACTCGACCACTCACGTGGGCAGCATACTGACTGAGGAAGACTAAATTAGCTTGACAATGAAACATAGGATCTGAACTTGAAATCAGTCCTGACTGGGTTTTCTGACTCCTCATGACCCAAACACATGAGCTGTTCCTAGAAACACCCCATCTCATATCCTCTATAAATAGGGACAACTTTCCTTGAACACAGCGGTGAGGTGAGCGTCAGCTCACCCCAGCAGTTCCCAGCAGCAGTGAGCTTCCATCCAAAAGTTCAGGAAGAGACACTGGGCTTTCCCTGGGCTGGCTGGGGCCATCGCAAGTGGCCTTTTGTGACTGAAGACGCAACCTTCACTGCCTCCTGGGTGTTCACAACACCAAGAACTGTTAAAAGCAGTTTCTCCTCATCTTACCAGCAAACTTAATTACATGGATACACAACTGTCCCAGAAACTGTGTGTTTCCCAAAAGGTTGAAAAGCAAGATGTTTGAGCTTGTGTAAGAATCCTCAGAACTCACTGCCCACAGACATCTCCAAACTCAGAGCTTTGAGAAAAACTATGAAAACCCTAACAGAGCAAAGCAAGTCACCTGAAAGAGGCCATACCCTGATCTCACCTCTAGGGCACAGGGTCAAATCCATGGTGTGGTATCTGAGCAAGGGGCCCACAACCAGGCATACCCCGCTAGGCCCTGCACCCAAGACCTCTAACTGTGAAAGCCTAATGGGCCTGTCCATCTTGAAAACTTGCTCCGTTCTCCATCCCTCCCCTGGCACTAGGGATGTAAGCCAGGGCTCACACATGCCAGGAAAGGACACTACCAGTGAGCTAAATATACCCCCAGTCCAAAGACTCTTCCGCCTAGTAAACAGTACCAGCACTCAACACTGGAAACCATCTCTGTCAGCACCGGGTGAAGGCCCTCATTTGGCTCCACAGAGAGTCTGCCTCTCTTTGCATGCCCAGCTCTCATGGTGACCTTGATGGAATAGTGAGACACTAGAGAAGTTTAGCTGTAAAAGCTCTAAATAGGGAGCATGCTGGAAGAGCCAGTTCAGACACTGGTCAGGTTGATTTCATGGGAAGTCACCAACAAATAAACCAGGGCACTTCTTAGAAAAAGGTCACCACAATAACAGCGTCAGGACAACAGGTGGGATATAGAGTTGTCCTACACAGAAACAGAAACTGTAACTACCCTAGAAAACACTCTGCAGAAAGACAAGAAAATACTCCCTTTTCCAAGAAATAATTTCCTCTGTGCCACAGATGCCACACCATGATTCACCTCCTGTTAAACACATGATTGAGCATGATGGCCCGTGAGTATAGCCATGGGCAGGCTAGGACCCAGCAAAGGCCTGACTTGAGTCCTTCTTCCAATAAACTAAAGCAGCAGGATCACTACAACGGGAACTGGACACAGTGCATGTACACGTGTACATACACACACACACACACACACACACACACACACACACACACACGGCTCTGCAAAGGCATCTTTTCTATCTACTCACTAGAGACACCACTGCCAGACTAATATGCACAACTTCATTCGGGCGAGGTTAGGGTCACCTGTCACTCAGAACATGTCAGCTTATCCTGTCACACTACTAGAAGTGAGTTCACCCTGCAGAAGAGCATTCTGGATACCCAAAGCCAGCACATGAAAGACAGGGTAGGGGTCTTTATGTAATTCCTTGCTCATTTTCTCCCTTCCCCAAACCCACTCTGGCTGTCTGCCAGAGACCACTGGCTGGCTCCTGCAAAGGGAAGTCCTCAGTTAAAGTCTGCTGGTTAATCTTGACTGTCACCTTGACTAGACAAAGAAGCACCTACAAGGGCCAGACAGACAGCTTGTACAGAGGTCTGCATGGACCCAACAGGGTGCCGGGGGCTGGGGGGGGGACCCTGATGTCTTCTGACCTCCAAAGGTGTACTGTGGTATGGCCTGCACACACTCAGACACTAAACTTTTTTTTCTTTAATAAGTACCACTCACGAGATAGGTAAAGCATATTTGTGTGCTCAAGGGCTCCTCCAAATCACTGCTGACCAATGGCCAAGGCACTGATAAATTCAAGATTGGAATCCAGCTGTTGGGAGGTGGTGCTGTGGAAGGAGAAGCCTGGTTCCTGGAGGTGTGCCCTTAGGGGCTACGTCTTATCCAGGCTTCTTCCAGGTGCTATTCAATTCTATTTCCTGTCCACCATGATGTGAGCCCACACCTGTCCACCATAATGGCCTCAACTTTCTAGAACTGTACAAAAGATGAGTCCTCATCGCCTAAGCTGCTTCTTAGGAATTTTGTCACAGCAATGACATATGACTGACAGGTAAGAAGGGAGAAAGCGGGACTCCTTCCCGTTTCTGTTTCTGTCAGTATTACTGCAGCAGTAGCAGATGGTGGCTCCAGCCTCCACCTTCCACCCAGCTTTCCACACTCCTCCAAGACACCCTGTAGGCTGCACTCCAGGCTGTCCTCCAACCGCCCTGTGTGGCTAGAAATCACCAGAGACACCAAACAGCACATGATAAAATCTCACATCCTTTCATCATCTTTAAAAACCTGATAGAGAAGACAGAAGAGCTTTTCCAACATGACAAGAAATACATATTTCAACTTAAAACCTAGCACTGGGCTTCATGGAAATCAAGAAATATTTCCATAAAAGTTGGGAGTAGGCGGGGCTGGAGAGATGGCTCAACGGTTAAGAGCACTGACTGTTCTTCCAGAGGATCTGAGTTTGATTCCCAGAACCCACATGGCAGTAACAACTGTCTGCAATTCCAAGATCTGACACCCTTACACAGTTATATATTTAGGCAAAACACCAATTCACATAAAATAAATAAATTAAAAAAAAAAAAGTTGGGAGTAGGCAAAGACAATTCCAGAGCCACCAGCACACCTACCATTGCTGATGACTGTCATAGGGTGCTAAGGACTCAAGAGGACATGAGGAAGTGTCAAAAGTAAGACAGAAGCTCCTTCAACATCCCAGGTTAAAACACCATGATCACTCCAAGCACCAGCTGAAGTACTAGTCTGACTGATTCCGTAAGAACCCTGGCCATGTACACAATCCTCAGTTCAAAGTAAGTGGGAATCACATGCAGGGGAACACTTAGGAAGATCAGATCCCCAGCCATAAGCTTAAGCGATAACATCAGTAGAAATTAAGCTTCGTATATTTAGAACTGAAAGTGTGGGGAAACCTAGGCTGTAGAGGGAAGAGTGAACACTGTCCTGTTCTTTTCTAATTGACCTAGAAACCTACTGCAGCAATGGAAGCCCCACACTTCTCCAAGAGAGATGATATCGCAAATAGCTCTGCTAAAATACTCAACCTCACACAACACATGCAGATTAAGCCGACATGGAGGTGCCATTTCTCACCTACCAGACTGGCAAAATCCAAGGTCAATAATCAATCTTTGAAAAGATGGTGAGGAAACAGACTGAGACAAACATAAAACCACACAATGCCACACAGGAATCCAGCCATCCAGGGTAGTCTTCAAAGTATGTGTGCCTTTGGTTGTGCGCCTTAATCTTTAATGGCCAGCATCCCTCCAGCTCATCCGTGCCTTTGAAATCAGCAGTCTTGCTCTGGGAGTAGAGTCCACAGGCATCTGGTGCATGTACAGAAATGCTGTCTGCAAGTGTTAGCCAGCACATCACTGAAGACTGAGTGGTCCAAGAGTATAGGATGAGGTGAGAAAACTCCAATCCATTCACAGCACTGTATCATAAAAATAAGTTTAAAAAAATGAACAAGATCTCCAGGAAGACAGTAAGTGACCAAAGCTGGATGGAAGTACTCCACATGGGGCAAAGACAAGGACACAGGCAAGTTCCAGGACATCCAAGTCTAGATAATTAGACTCTGTCTCAATAAAATAAAATAACCAAAGAGAGAAATAAAGAAAAATACAGGGGGCTGGAGAGATGGCTCAGCGGTTAAGAGCACTGTCTGCTCTTCCAGAGGACTGGGGTTCAATTCCCAGCACCTACATGGCAGCTCACAACTGTCTGTAGTTCCAGTTCCAGGCAAACACCAAGGTAAATTAATAAATAAAGTAAAAAAAAAAATGCAGAGGCTAAGTATAAAGCCCAGCACTACAGTTCTGGCCTATAACCTTTGTTTAAAATATGTTTTCACAGACAAACTACTAACCTATGATGCTGAGCACATAATGTAAAGACTTTGGTGACAGTAACAGGAAAATCAGTAGCATATTTCCCACAAACTGCACCAACAATAAAGGCAGTCAAACTAGATAGTTATAAATTAAGATAGTCCACAAAATGCACACCAAGAAAATGGTTTCAAGTTCATAATAAAGTAAACAAAACTTAACTGAAATGCTACAGTAGAAAAATATCCACTTCCAATAGACAAAGCAGCAATGCAGGAATAGTGATGAAAATGCAAGGCATGAAAACACAAGGCAGACTGAAGCCATGCGGCACAGTGGCACACACTTGCAACCGCTGTCTAGGCAGTAGAGGCAGGAGCGCTGACTTTAGAGACCAACTGGGCTACATAATGAGTTACTGTCCAACCCTTTTTTTTCAATTTATGTATATATTTGTGCCTTCCTGAGTTTATGGGCACCATGTGCACACAGATGCCCTTGTGGGCCGAAGAGGGCGTCCGATCCCCTGGAACTGGAGGAGTTAGGAGTAGTCATGAGTCATCTGATGTGGGTGCTGGAGACAAGCTTAGGTCCTCTCCAAGAACAGAAAGTGCTCTTATACATTAGGACATCTCTCCAACATCCTTCTCTCCAAAAACAGAGCAATCACATGAATACAACTAAGTTAAACACTTCAATTAAAGGTAGAGACTAACAGGATAGATTACAACACACAACCCACAATGTGCTGCCTGGGTTAGCAGAGATTCCTCTCCAATCCAAATATACACACACGCTAAAAGCAAAATGCTCCAAAGAGCTAGTCTATGCAAAAAGTGACCAACAAGTGGAATCGCTGTATTAATACCAACTCAAACGTACTTAAAGTCAAAAATTGTCACAGGGAACAAACTCTTATGTAATGACAAACAAGTTCATTATTAAGAAGATATAACAACTACAAACGTGCACCAACCAATGAAGTCCCAAACACTTACAGGAGACTGACAGAGCTGAGGGAGAATGCACAGTCCTTCCTCCAATGGCCACTGGAGACACCAAACCAGTGGAGTAATGGACAGAAAGCCCACACAGGTCGAACAACACACTTAACTCAGGGGGAAATGACAGGAGAAGGGCTGGGGAGACAGTGTAGCAGGTAAAGTGCTTGCTGTGCAAATAAATGTAAGGACCTGAGCTCAGATCCCCAGCTCCCCTCAGAAGCTGGATGCTGCAGCGCATCTCTGCAACCCCAGATGTCCTATGGGGAGATGGGAGAACCTCCAGATTTCCAGCTGGCTAGCCAGTCCCCACTACACAGAAGTGATGAGTCCCTCTCAAACAAGATGGAAGGCAAAGATTATCCTCTGACTTCCACATGAGCACCAAGGTGCACATCCTGTGTGCACATGCAACACACACACACAAACACACAATGGCATCAGAAATTAGAAATACTCTGAAAAGAAAGAAATGAAGGTGCAATTATTGAAGTAGTGAGAAACAGCAGAAGCAGACCAGTAAAGAAAATGTATAGCTGTAAATGCCTGTGTCTAGCAGCATCCTCAAGAACGCTAGCAAACTGAATACAGTACCCCATGGAAAGCACTATGTATCACCACCAAGGGATTCATCCCAGGAACAAGAATGTCATTCAATACACAGAAGTCAAGAAGTATAATGTATCATGTTAGAGGGAAGGGGGAACTATGGTAAAATCGAAAGTAACATGGAAAAGGCATTTGACAAATTTCAAACTTCTAATGAAAATACTCAACCGTCTACCAATTTAAGGGACCATCCTCATTTACATAAAGGGCATCTATGGAACCCACAGCCGACACCATATTCACTGGTGAGAGGCTGGAACATCTCCCTTCTATTAATAAGACTAGAATGTCTTCTCTTGTCAACAAGAGCCATATAGATTAGGAAGAAATCTAAAGGACCCACACAAAAGCGGTCAGACTAGCCAGTAAATGAGACTGTGTAACAACAATAAACTACAAAGTACTGCTACACACTAGCAATTGCAATCCATAAATGAAATTAAGAAGAACACCAGAGTAAATACCTACAAACAAACTTAACCAGAGAAGACTCTCACACTAAAAACTGCAACCCAGTGTTTTGAGAAATCAAAGACAATCGAACAGTAAGACAGCCCATGGTTCATCAATAGTCTGAGGTATTAACAGGACAATAGTAATACTCTCTGAAACAGTCCACAGAGTCAAACAACCTCTTCCTACACCAGTCACCTCTCAGAAGAGAAATGGTACACTCCTGCTAAAATTCAGGGATCCCAAAAAACCAAAGCTAACTTGGGGGGAAAAAACCAACCAAAAGAAAACAAAAGAAGAAGGAAGGGACCTTTCACCTACCATCTCAAAACTTACTGAAAAGCTACTGCAATCAAATATAGCCATCCATACACAAAGACATAGACATCCATACACACAGACATAGACATCCATACACAGACACACCCATACCCATAGACACACATACTCAGACACATATACACATAGACACACATACACACAAACACTTGCTATGGGACAATCTGTTCTGCACGCTGTGAATGTGTGTTGATCTCACTGGTTAATAATAAAGCTGTTTTGGCCAATAACCGGGCAGGATAAGGTTAGGCAGAAAAACCAAACTAAGGAGGGGATGAAGGGTGAGGTCAGAGGATCATGAGCCAGATAGAGAAGGAGTCAGACATACAGAATGGGATAGAGATAAAGGCAACGAGCCTTGGGGCAGTATACAGATTAATAGAAATAAGTTAGGCTTGTAAGAGCTAGTTAGTAATAAGTCTGAGCTAACAGCCAAACATTTATAATTGATATAAGCCTCAGTGATTATCTGAGTGATTTTTGGAAGCAGCTATGGGAAGGAGCAGTACAAAGAAATTCAGTTTACAGACACATAAACATACATGCACAGACACATACACAAAACACACATACATAAACATACATACACATAAACACCCATACTCACAAACACACATATTCAACACATACATCTAAACACACATAAAGTAAAATAAATTTTAATTACTTTAAAAAGTAATATAAAGACAGAGACCACTTAAAAAACAAAAAGACAAATGCTATTTCTCAAAGACACACAAATGCCACAGAACGCACACAAGCTGTATCAGTCATTAAAACTACACCACAGAGAAACACTTCACAGCCATCTTGTGGCTATAATAACTGAAAAACAAAAACCAATTCTAAAGTAACAGACAATATTGAGTGCTGGCAGATGTGGAGAACAAGACCTGCATACAGTGCTGGGTGCGGGGGAAACAACATTGCCTCAGTGAAAACAGGATCCATCCCATGTGCCAGGTCACACCAAAGCAGTAAGAACAAGCACACATGCTGCCCACACACAGACACTAGCATTTTATATCCTAGGCCAAAAGTATAGAAATGGATAAATGTGATCTATCTGGACGATGGCATACTAGTCACTCATGAAAAGGAATGAAGTAAGCCAGCTACAGTGCTCCCTGCCCATAAACACAGTAATTAGGAGGATGAAGAAGGAAAGTCATGAGTTTGAGGCCATCTTGGACTGTGTAGCAAGACCTGGTAACGATAAGACTCCAAGATAAATGAAATCTGAGAACCTGCACCTGGTTAAAGAGGGCACATGTTACACAATCCTGTTGTTATGAAATATCCAGGACAGGAAGGTTCTTATAAACAGAAATCACATTGACCGTCAACAAAACTTGGGGGTAGGCAATGGTCTGCTGCCTAAGGTGTCCTGGTTTGAGTGGTTTGGGGATGGAGGGGTGGCAACGAGAATGTTCTAGACTGGTGTTTCTCAGTTTGTGGGTCACTACCCCTTTGAGAGTCAAGCAATTCTTTTACAGGAATTACCCAAGACCATCGGAAACACAGATGTTTACATTATGATCTGTAACAAGTACCAAAATTACATTTATGAAGAAGCCACAAAATAATTTTATGATTAGGGTGAGCACAACATGAGGGGCTGTATTAAAGGGTCACAGCATGAGGGAGGCTGGGACCCACAGCTCTGCAAGTGGAGCAGCAGGGACAGCCACCAACGGACCCCCACACTCAGTACCAGTCGCTATCATGCCCCTTTCATCTCAACGTTAAACATTTTCAGATGTACTTATTTTATTTTGTGTGTGTGACTGTGCTGCTGGACTGCACATCTGGAGCATGGGCACACTGGAGTAGGCAGGTGTAAACGGCCCAAGGTGAGTGCTGGGAACTGAACCCGGATGCACGACTGTTGAGCCCGCACCTCACTTCAATTTTTAAAACATGAAATTGTTCTAGTGACACAGGGAGATTTCCAAGATACAGTGAGTTAGAGTTAGCAAGGCACACAGGTGTAAACAGTACACCCTACCTCATTCCCCCCCCCCGGGGGGGGGGGAGCAGAGGAAGAAAAGATAAACAGCTGCAGCTTGCAGCTGGGGCCACCCATGAGGACACTTCAAACAGCCCATCTCACAGCTTCAACACAGCACTGTGGATGTACTGCCTCCCCAAAGCAAATTAACCTTTCTTGAAAGAATAAATATTTAAATAAAGGGGAGTCATAGCACGAAGACTGTCTCATGGGAAGGCTGTTGACTCAGGCTGGGAAAGCCCTGGGAGTAAGGTTCTCTGTGTTTCCTGAGCAGCCATAGACCTCGGCCCAATTTTCAAGAACCTGATCAGGTGCCGGTCATGCCTTTAATCCCAGCACTCAAGAGGCAGAGGCAGGTGGATCTCTGAGTTTGGGGCCAGCCTGGTCTATAGACTGAGTTCTAAGACAGCCAGGGCTACACAGAGAAACCCTGTCCCCAAAATAAAACAAACAAAATATCCCACCTGATTAGGCAGGTCCACAGGAACACTGAAGAGATCAGGGCTGTGTGAGGAAGTGGCATGTCAGGCCTTCTCTAAGCCCTTCTCCCAGCAGACAAGCCTGAGGCCCCAAGTCCCTCTAGGGCAAGAAGACCTAGGCTTCAGCCTCCCATGACATCCTCTGCAGGACTCTCCTGTGCCTGGACTTCAAGTCCTAAGAGATGAGAGTACTATCCAAAAGAGCTGTAAAAACATCACTGCTTTTCATTTGGTTTGATTTTGTTGGAGAGGGGTCTCCTTATGTAGCCCAAGATGATCTTGAACTAAGAATCCTCCTGCCTCAGCCTCTCAAATGCTAGGATTGCATGCCTTAGCCAGGAGACTCAGCTTCAAACACTATTTCTACGACTCAAAGAGTCAAAACACCCATGATTCTGGCCCAACATGCCATCCAACCCACTCACTCAGAAGCCTTCCAACTGCATCACCATCCCTAACCCTCAGCATCCTGATTCAACTACACACACATACACACACACACACACTCCGATGGGAACATTGACAGGGGAGGAAGTCACCTAGGGGCTCCAACACAGACCAAATAACCCAGGTCAGTCAGATCACTATGCAACTGGGTGACCTTGAATTTCCCCACCTACTTCTGCCGCCGCCTCCTCCTCCTCCTCCTCCTCCTCCTCCAGTGGCGGGATCACAGTACACCACCACACCTGGTTTATGCAGTGCGTTCAACAGAGCCCTGTTCATGCTAGACAAGTTCTCCACGGACTTAGGTACATCACCAACCCCTCCCCAACTTTTTTCCATGTTGTATTTCTGTGGGAGGTGGCAGTGCCACAGCATGCATATGGACTTAGAAGACAACCTGTGGGAGTCAGTTCTCCTGCCTCCACGTCACCGGCTTGGACAGCAGTGCCTTTCTTTATCCTCCAGCCATTTCGACAGCTCCCCCTCCCCCTAGTCCTAAATTTCTTTACAGGAGCCCCCAGTAAAGTGGTCCGCAGAGCATCCCAGAGAAGCCGGGGTACAAGGCAGCACTTCCAGCCTCCTTCCCTTCTCACTTCTCAAGGTGCACAGCGGCACAGGACGCCCCCACTCAGCAGCAGCCTCCACAGCCTGTGAATCTGAGGAAGTGCTTTGGAAGCCTCTGAAGGAATCTAAATTTAGGTTCAAGACTTGCACCACCCTTGCCAGCCACGCAGCTCTCAGCTCGGAGCCCACACACGGTAGTGTGGCGAGGTGGACCCACCACTTTCAAACACAAAGCAATACAGCGATGTTAAGAAAGAAAAGCTGAGCTTCACAGCACAAAGACACTGGCTCCTAGCATCACCAATGCCCTGATTTTGTAGGGACCAGACCCACAAAAACTTTTAGCAAAGGGAACAATGAGCTTAAGGGAAATCCAGTCTTTACAGGGCTTTGTCTAACTAAGAGCAGGGGCTGTTTTGTAGCAGGGTGTCCAGTGCAGGGGAGATGGGCTACTTAGGGGGTCCTTTTCCTCCCAAGTGAGACAAACTTGGAAAGGATGGGGGTCAAACCTGCTGAGACTTCAGATTAAGACTTATTTGTTTGTTTGTTTGAGATAGGTCTCGCCGTGTTGTCCAGGCTGGCCTGGAACTCCACTGTAAACTAGGATGGCCTCAAATATAAGGAGATTCTCCTGCTTCTGCTTCTGCTTCCTAAGTGTTGGGGAAAAAAAGACAGGCACTACCACGCCTGGCTGAGATTAATGCACTCTTCTTTAATACCATGAATACTAAGTTAAAAGCTAATTTGAAGACATACCATTACAAAATTAAAAAGCCCACATTACTTTAAAATTACCAGTTAGCTGCCCTATCCCGATCCATAGCAGGTCCCCCCACCCCCCAAGCTGTGTCTGCAGACAGATCTCCCAGAGAACTTGCAGAAGAAAAAGAGTGAAGTTTCTGGCTGTTCTTAAACCTCCTCACTCCACCCCCAGACTGCTGGGAAACATTCCCAGACTGGGCTCCGGCTCTGGGAATGAAGCTGAACCCTTGTAAACAACAGCCCAGGAAATGTTTGGGGTCTCTGCCCACCAAGAGAACTTCCTGCGCCCTGCCCAAGAGGTCTTCTCATAGCCCTGTGATGGGCGGAAGAGGGGGATATTTAACATGTCCATGTCCCGTCCCCACCACTGCTGAGAGATTAAATCCTGAACACGCCCCGAGAAGCAGCCAGACCCCTGACACTGCTGCTCACAGTGCCCAGGAGTTCTGTGGGAACCTGGAGAGTCCCCACCTGGGGCCACTGTGGGATCCCTCACTGTGTCACCTATAACGTGCCCCATGCTGTTAGCAACCAATGCCCCTGAACATACAAGAACCAGAGGGACCTGCTTTTACGAGTTTTCATTTGGTTGGATTTTTTTTTGGGGGGGGGGGAGGTTGTTTTGTTTGTTTGTTTGTTTGTTGTCCTTTGTTTATTATTGTTGTTTTGTTGGTCAGAGTCTTACTATATAGCCACGCTGGTATCAATTTGCCTCCCTTTGCCCTCCAAGTGCAGGAATTATAGGTGTGAGCTATCAGGCCTGACTTAAGTCTTTAGAATTCTAAAAACATTCGAAGCCTTCCTTACACCATACACATGCAAACTCAACCCCAGAAGGATAATGCCATACCACTTCTCTTGGGGCTCTTGAACAACTGGGTGAGTCCCATTCAAAATGGGCTCTAGGATCACCAAGTTTCAGCTTGTTGTCCAGGTCACAGGAAGATTAAGTGGAGGCTCAGGTTGCTGTGGACTGAACGGAAATCAGGTAAGGTTCTCCCAAAGAGAGGAGAGAGACAAGACTCGATGAAATGGACAAAGTCACAGTGCAGCAGGGGAGGCCAGATCACCAACAACTACCTCTCCAGCTCCGAGAAGTCACTGCAACTTCATTTCAGTTTGTTAACAGAGGTTCTCATGTAGCCCAGATTGGCTCTGAACTTGTTGTGTAGCCAAGGATGACCTTGAATTCTTGATCCAGTTGCCTCTAACCACCAAGCACTATGATTACAGGCATGTGCCACCTATATATTTTTCCCAGTCCTGAAATTTTTCTAATGGAACTGCAACTACATTTCACATAAACAATAACTAATAAGGTACAGCTTACTCTAATTTTAGTAAGTTACCAATAGGAGTGGTCAGTTGTAATGGCAACAAAAATAAATATTAGATTGATAAAAGTTGCACAATGTGTAGAGAACAAATATTCTCTCTCCTTGTTACCACCCAATAAAGGGACAGACACTTCCTGGTCCACACAGCCCTGGACTGATCACTTCCAGGGTGGCCACAGGATTTCCAAACTGAATGACTGCAGTAAGGGTTTAGTTTGGATTAAAAAGGCACAGACAAGGGGCTGAAGATTTAGCACCAGTGGTAGAACCAAGTTCTATACCCATCACCACAGGACCATAGCCTAAGTTGTAGGACATGCTTCTTATCCCAGCATTTACAAGGTGAAGAACAGCAGAAAGTCAAGGTCATCCTCAGCTATATAGCAAATTCAAGATCAAGGTCTGCCTGGGCTCTGTAAGGTGTGTGTGTGTGAATTCAGACACAATTCTTATTCCAGTTTATACAGTAAGAAGTCATGGTCTCCACGTAGCACTTCAACTTTAGTCCATTTACAAAAAGTATCTCCAGTAAAGCCTTGGCAAGGCCAGCCCCTGCTGGGAGCTGAGCATCAGCTGACTGCTGGGTTTCCTCATGGAGCCTTGCGACACTGATGAGGTAGGGATTGTTTAAGCTGAAAGATGAACCTCCCAATCTGCCCACGGCCAAGGGTGTGGGTTAAAACTGGGTTATTGATTCCACTACCCTACATGTCTCCAAAATGGGGGCGGAAACCTAACCTACCTCCTGGTTTATGGAACGGAGGAAACTCAGTGAACGTGTTCAGCACACGTCTCACCTGAAAACAACAAAAGCTTTAATAACTGGCATGTCTGTATTAGTAATACACGGCCCAAAGTCCCCGTCTGAGTGACAAGGCCAGATGAAAGCCAGGTTAGTCACACTTGATCTAACATCTATGGGATCTAGCCCAAGCTGGTCCTCAGTTCTCTATGTAGCAAGGGTAGCTCTCACCTTCGGATCCTCCTTCCTCTACCTCCCGAGAACAGCCATCATCACACCTGGTTTATGTGCTAGGGAAAGAACAAAGCTGCATCACCTTCCAACAGGCATGCTCCCCTTAGAATGCTACTAAGTCAGGGCTGTAGAGATGAGTGGGTGGCTCAGTGGTTAAGAGCATTTACTGCTACTCCAGAAGACATTTTGAAAGACCCCAGTTAGGATTCTGTGCACCCTTCCCACAACTCCCCACGCCTAGATAGTAGCCAAGCCAAGGCTGGAACCCTCACTACTAGCCTCTAGTGCTGGGGCCCACCTCCCAGCTACCCCATTTGCTGAAAGAATGAGCTCCTTCCTCCCAGTGCCCTCCCTGCTCCAACCCTATGCCTCTCCTCTGCTAGCTCCCATGCAAACTCCCTGTGTGCAGCCCTCTGCCTATCCAGGATTTTCCACAGCCGCTTCAGAGTCCACCTCCTGAGACAGCTTAGACCAACTGTTCCCTTCCAACCAGAGACTTTAATGCCTTTCAGCATTCTAGTCAGCATCTGTCACCTCTGCCCTTTGATGGCCCTGGCAGAACGCAGGAGCTCTTTCCAAAGCCCTTCATCCTGTGGGGACAGCAGTCAATAGACATACATGGCTTCTGTGTTCATCTCCCTTAGAAACAACCTGACTAGACATATTGTAATACAAAAAATATGTATTATTTTTATACACAAAGAAGACTTGAACCCCACTAAAACAATACGTATTTCTCCTTTTATGTTTTTTAACAAGTAGGTAGTTTTTGTCTTTACAAAGTATTCATTGGTTTATATCCATTTGAGGGAAAGACTGTTTAAAATTGTTACTCTTTAATTAGATGTTCTTTGTTCTTTTACAAACTATCAGATCATCTGAACTGGGTTCATTTTAAGTATCATGAATTGCACAGCTGTCAAAAAGAAACAGGCTGTGTCAACTAGGAAGGGCTGGGATGACAGAAACAAATTAATATAACAAGGGCTCACTCCCTGGCTGGACTGCATTACCTGTGCCTGGGACCTGCTGGCCAGGGGAGGAGGGGGAGGAAGAAGCACCCTCAGCACTGGAGATTATTAAGGGACTCAGGCTGATGGAGAGTCCACCATGGCACACAACTTCAGGGTGCTCCATAACAAAGTGGAATCATTTAACATCTCAGCCTCACAGGGGGACAAGTCACCTTGCACAGCTTGCTAGCCCAAGCTAGTCCCACCAAACAGCAAGGAAAGAAGATAATGGAAAAGAGGACATGGGTCTCACTGAGCCACTCAGGCTCCCATGGAAACGGCAGAGTGCTAAGGTGAGCTGTGATCCTGGACTGATGCTGGGCTTGTGCATGTCAAGCCAGCCCTCGACACTGATCTGCATGCCAGACCCCGGGACCCTGTCCTATCAGCGGAAGGCACTGTCTACTTAAAAACATTAACTAAAACAAATTCCAGGCTCTAAGGCATGTACTTCTGATTAATGAGTTTTTCTTTTCTGAGTAAAGGGCAGTCTATGCTGGTGTAAGAACTACTGAATTCTTGACTCACCCTGCTGGAGCTGAACCCATGGGGCAGCACTGGCACAATCCTGCTTCCCACAAAGCCTGCTGAGGTCTCAGACTGGCTTCTGTCTGAGCTGCACTGCCCAGCAGGTGACCTGGAAAGCTCCCTGGCGAACTCTCCCCACTAGAGGATAATTTTCCTTTTATTTCAAATTAGGTGCCATTTTCTACTTCTTTCTTTTTCTTTATTTTTTCTTGGATATATTTCTTTTTATTTTATGTACATTCATTTGCCTATATGAAGGTGTTGGATCCCATGGAACTGGAGTTACAGACAGTTGTGAGCTGTCATGTAGCTGTTGGGAGTTGAACCCAGGGTAAGAGCAGCCAGTGCTCTTAACCTCTGAGCCATCTCTCCAGGCCCTTTCTACTCCTTTTCTAAAGTAAACTCTATTTTTTGTAATTTTATAGTGAGCCCTATACAAAATACGGCAAGTAAACCCTACTGGGTTTTTTTATTTAGGGTGAGGGGGCCCTTCTATTTCAGGATGCACAAAGACATGAAAACACACTGGTTTGGCTTGTTATTATTCTTTGTTTGTTTTGGACAAGGTCTCACATAGCCCAGACTGGCCTTAAGTTGCTATATATCTAAGGATGACCTAGGTCCCTCTGCCTCTGCCCTTAAGTGCTAGGGCTGCCTATAGGCATAAGTCACATAAGCTGGAATCTCTTTTATAAAATTATAATCAACACCTCAAATAATATTCCAGTATGGGCTGAGCATGGTGGCACATTCTGCCAGCCCCAACTTAAGACCCTGAGGCTGCAGGAGGCTTAAGACTTCAAGGGCAGCCTGGGCTACCTACCCAGTGAGATTCTGTCTAGAGAAAGGAAGAAAAAGGAAAGTTATTAGAATTCAAATACTTTACATGCCGAGTGTATTCACCACAAAGAAACCCAGAACGTATCTGTGCTGTGTGATTGTCTGGGCATCTTTAAAAGTAGAATCTGCAATTTGGAGCTAATGGAGTAAGCCACAAATAATGCAGGAAGTGGATAGGTCAGGCCCCCAAACAAATTTCATGACTCACTGTGATATTAACATTAAGAAATGGATTTTTTCCTTTTAAAGATGGTTTTGCCAAGTATGGTGGGACACACCTTTAATCCCATCACTCAGGCAGACAGGATCTCTGTAAATTCCGGGCTAGCCAGAACTACTACGCAGTGATGCCCTGACTAAAAAGCTACTTTTATATAGCCCCATGCTATATAACACAAAACATCCAAGGCTCTTCAAAGAAATGGTGCCAGGTGAGTGGTGGTGGTGCACACCTTTGATCCCAGCACTCAGGAGGCAGAGGCAGATGGATTTCTGAGTTTGAGGTCAGCCTGATCTACAAAGTGAGTTCCAGGACAGCCAGGGCCACATAGAGAAACCCTCTTTAAAAAAAACAAAAAGGGGGAAAGGGAGAGAAATTGTGTCATCAAGGCCATGAGCCATCAGATATCTTTTTACCTTTTGAACATCACCTACGTACACTGAGCATGTCCTATGACAACTCTACCACACAAAGTGGCTGCCTCGGCAGCTGTGACCCACTCAACCCCTGCAGCATACAGGTCACATTTAAACTCAGTAGAACACCAAGGATGCATTGCTTTCAAATACCAACACTGTTCTTCCAGAGCTGCAAGTGTTTAGATGTAGCTAAGGTGTTTTCCAGGGCAGGCTTTCTGCCAAGAACCCTGAATCATTAAAAAGGTGATGGACACCGCCACCCCCTCCCTCGCCTTCAGCCTCCAAACAGGTCTGTCAACAGTTCCCTGCATGATTTCTGAAAACATGGTTCATATGAAAACATACCTCATATTTTTTTTCTAAACTGCTGAAGAAAAGCAAATGAAGTTCCTATTCATATCTAGTGTGTCATCCAACCCATCAGCCAAACCTGAGAAAATACAGTGTTAATTTCTAATACTGTGGCACACAAGACCAAACCCAACGTAAGCATAGTATAAAAAAAAGAAAGAAAAGAAAGAAACTAGAAACTTCACTCACACTGTGTTATATTTAAACTGAGGACAGATGGCATTAATTTGTGATATGCAAACAATTTTTGGGACTTTAAGTCAGAGGAGCCACAACACCAATTCATAATTTGGTGTCTGAAATCTTCCAATGAATGGCACATTGCAATTTCTGGGATTTCTTTTTTAGTGGCACACCAGGCAGGTGTGACTCCCAGGCAGTCATATTTGATTCCCTAAAATCAGATGATAGCAGAGAACCTGACATGGACAGCGAACTGTCCAGGAACCAGCCAGCCCCAGTGGCTGTCTCATTTGTCCCAATACTCGCAATTGCTTCTAATTATTTCCCACACACATCTCCCATTTCTGCTTTTGTTTTTTTAAAGCAGTCAAGGCTGTCGCACATGATGGTGCAAGTCTTTGGTCCTAAAGGCAGGTAGATTGTGATGAGTTCCAAGCCAGAGTTACATGGTTAGGCCCTGTCTTCAATAAATGAAGAAAGAAATCAATAAATTAATAAATAGACAGAGATAGCCATGGCATTAAGGATAGATATCCACTGTCTAAACCAGAGGTTCTCGGCCTTCCTAAAGCTGCGACTCTTTAATACAGTTCCTCATGTTGTGCTGACCCCTAACCGTAAGATTATTTTCATTGCTGCTTCATCATTGTAATTTTGCTATTGTTAGGATTTGTAACTTATGCTTTCGGATAGTCTTAGGCAACCCCTGTGAAAGGATTGTTCAACCCCCAAAGATTGAAAGCTGCTGGTCTAAAGACTTAAGATGGCTCCCCCAGGCTCACTGGAGTTCGTTCAATCTCAGGCCCCCATGGAAGGACTGACTTCGGCACATGCACAGAGACACAGAGACACAGAGACACAGGGACACACCAAGAACAAGCCGGGCATCCTGGCTCTTGGCACTTGACAGGCTAGCAGGACTGCCAGAGTTCAAGGCCAGATCTACACAAGGAGACCCTGCCCAAAAAAAAAAGGAAGGATGGACATTAATTCTAGACTTTTCTCTTTTTTGGGGGGGGAGGAGTGTATTTTGAGACAGTCTTACTATGTGACTCTGGATATCCTGGAACTCACTATATATAGATCAAGCTGGCTTCAAACGCATAGAGATCCACCTGCCTCTGCTTCCTGAGTGCAGGTATTAAAAATGGGTGCCACCATGTCCAGCGATTCTAGCATTTGTGTGTGCATATGCCGCAGTAGCTGTGTAGAGGTCAGAGGGCTACTTGTGGAAGTCAGTTCTCCCCTTTCTTATGGGCCTGAAACTGAACTCAGGTTATCAGGCAGGGCAATAATCATTTATCTCAAAAAACTATTTTTGCATAAAATCAAAATTACTTTTTTTATACATGCTAAATTCAGCTTAGAACAATGATCATGTACTGCTCTGTTCTTTTTCAGAAATGCCCGATTCTCTCTGAACAAATGCTATCAAAGAAACATTTCTGCTGTTTATACCTGAATTCTGGGTAGTCCCAAATAAAGTATCACACAATCACGTTATTTTCAGATAGGGTCTCCTATGTTGTCCATGATGGCCTCAAACTCAAGACCCTCCTGCTCAGCCATGCAACACCATAGTGACATAGTCCAGAAACACGCTACATTGTGACATGATACTCACACAAAGCATTCCTAACCCTTCACAAAGATTCTTGGCACTTCTGCAAACACGGGTCTTTGACTTTACTCACATCAAGAAAGAAGCATGATGCTTCAGTCCAGCACTAAGTGGAGGCTTCACTGTCTTTATCCCCAGTACACTCAATGCCACTATCACAAAGACACTATTTTAGGAGCATTTGACCCAAGGACCAACGCTCAGAGTTGACTCTTAACTTTTTGTTGGTTCTAAAGCAAGAAGCCAACTCCTAGCAGTCACCTTCTCTGCTTGTGAGTTAATAGAAAAGGGGGCTTTTGTTTGTTTTGAGATGGGGTCGCATAACCTAGGCTTATTTCAAATTCTGTAAATTAACCACCAATAACCTTAAATTTGTGATCCTCCTGCCTCGACCTCCTGAGTACTGGGATTACAGGCAGGCACAACCACAGGTAGGTGAACTCTGCACACGCAGGCAAGCACTCTACCAACTGAGCCGCATCCCAGCCCCTAACTGACACCTTTGAGCACAAGTAGAGATGGAGAGGAACCAGGGCCTCCCAGGCCACTGCTACTGCTTCAAGATGTTTTGATTAACTGACCAAAAGTCTTCCGATTGAGCCAGTTTAAGCTAGGTTATCTGCTACTTCTACCTCAAAGTATCCTGCTTTTGAAAAATAATTGTAGAAAAAAAAAGTCCTATCCTGTATATAAAACACAGAACAAAACCAAACCCGAGCTGAAGAGCAGAGACAAGGTGACCATCAATGGCAGGCCTCTGACCCTGCCAGAGAATTTAACTGAGAAACAATCAGACTGTGGCCTGACATGGCCATCAGCATGAGCAGCAGTATGGAACGCTGCAGGAAGGACACAGTAAGGCAACGTCTCACTGGAGATTTGCCTACCTCTCACAGCAGTCAAGGTCCTAGGAGAAAGAAGGGAGGTGTCTTTGCTGGAAGAGGCCCCTTCGCTACAGAAGGAGGCTGGGAGCTGAGAGGAAAGAAGGCACAGAATGTACTGAGAGACTCTGCCTCAAAATACAAGATGATGGTTTCACAACATTCAAGAAGTTCTCTGGGTAGGTGGTAGTGAAGCATGTCTTTTATCCCAGCACTCAAGAGGCAGAGGCAGATAGATCTCTCTGAGTTTGAGGCCAGCCTGATCTACAAAGTGAGCTCCAGGAAAACCAGGGCTATTACACAGAGAAACCCTGCCTCAAAAAAATAAAAACAAAACAAGATGTTCTCTGGCCTCACACACACGTGCTAGCGCGCACACACACACACACACACACACACACACACACACACACACACAAATGCACACTCACATAATTGGCCTCACAGGATACTACCTGCCTGAGGAAGCACAGCCATGAGGCCCAGTCAGCAGGAAGAAGGCAAGTGTCTGCACACACACGCACACACACTGCACCAAGCGCTGTGCAATGAGGACAAGGAAATAACAAGAGCAGGCCTAGTTTCAGGGCACGATCGGGAGCAGAGACAGAAAACACAGCTGACTTGATGGCTCTGTGTGTGACAGATGAACAGACCAGCAGAAGATCCATAAGCACTGACAGCTGAAGAAGGAAAGACGTGAGGAGCCACAGGTCAGGCAGGGTCTCTCTTGTGGTGACTGAGATCTGAGGGGCGAGAGAAGCACAGGAAAGTGCAGAGCACTGGAGCCCACCCCCAGAGTAATTCTTAGAAAAGCACCAAAGCTGAAGCCAGCTCTCAGATTTCAGGAGACCTGTGCTATGCAGAGGCTTGATTTTATTCTGAGTGGGAAGCCACTGGAGAGATTTCAGAAAGAAATGGTATGATCTGATCCATGCCACAGGAAACAGGTGACTATGATGCTGAGAATCAACAGTTGAAGGAGTTGAGCCATAAACTTCTGTGCATCAACTGTGATGATAGTTTATTGAATTTGTACATATGATAAAACTGCTACACACACACACACACACAGGTCTAACTGGGGAGATCTGAACAAATACTATTGTGCAGAGTGCATGGTTGGATTGTACCCATGGTAACCATCATCTCTAGGTCTTCATAAGATGCTGGAGTTATACATTAAAAATAGAGAAGAGGTTTGGAATTTAGCTCAGTGGTAGGGCACTTGCCTAGCAAGCACAGGCCTTAAGTTTGATCCTCAGTTCTGGGGGAAAAAAATAGAGAGGCAAGTTGTCTGTGTGCTCGCTCTGCTTGGATGAAGCCCTGGTTCCATCCCCAGCAAGCACTTGGTATAATAGCACATACCTGTCACCCTAGCTACACTGTAAATTGGAGGTCAGCCAGTGCTACACGAAATTCTGTCTCAAGAGAAAGTGATTAGGGAGAGATACATTGAAACAAACGAGACCTTTGAGATAGCTCGGTAGGAAAAGGCATTTGCCACCAAGCCTGACAGCCCACATGGTGGAAAGAAAACAACCCCCACTGATCTCCACTATCTCCACATGTGTGCTGTGGTGTTTACACAACACAAACACACACAAAAATAAAGTAATAAAAGATAAAAAATAAGTTGGGCAGTAGTGGCAGATACCTTTAATCCCAGCACTTGGGAGGCTGAGGCAAGTGGATCTCTTTGAATTTAAGGCCAACCTGGTCTACAGAGTGAGTTTCAAAACAACCAAGGCTATATACAGAGAAACTCTGTCTTGAAACAGATAGATGGATAGATGGACGGACAGACATACAGATAAATATAGATAGATGGTAGATTGGTAAGTAGGTAGATGGGTGAGTAGGTGGGTGGATGGAAGGATGGATGGAAACATACATACATACATACATACATACAAACGAGACAGTGAGTGGCACTGAGGGAAGGGTACACAGGACTTTCCTCCCTGCAGTCTGTTCCATCCTCCTGTGAACTATAATTACTTAAAAATTAAGACTTTGAAAGAAGCAGCTTAGAAAGGCTGCTATTTAAGGTTGAGATCCGAAGGGGATTGGAAGTCACAGCAGAACCACCAGATGATTCCAAGCCATATCTATTGAAAGGATCCCTAACAAGAGCAGAGAACACCAGGGATAGCCAGCTGGAATTCTCACAGTAGGGGTGGGGGTCACCTGGCAGCCTCACTCGGAGAAAATGTTTGGTAAGTTTCGTCTCAACTGAACATATGCTCACTCTACCCCTATCGCGCAATTCTCTGCCCAACAGAAACCCACAGATGCCCATGCAAAGACAAGGCACAGGTGCACCAACTAGAAAGCACCCAGGCACCTACCAATAGGGAAAGGAATGCCTCACTTACAGTACAGTGACGTCACAGAGTACCGGGCAGCGAAGACAATGGATGATCCATAGCATACAGTGCACACAAATCTCACCGACATGAATGCTGACCTGACAAAGCCAGTGGTGAGAAGCAGGGTGTGAGCCCAACAACATGGGGCCAGCTGTGCAGTGATCAATGCACAGCACTCGGGCTCTGCAGCAAGCAGGGACACACGGATTCCTTCCTTTTCCTCTACGTTTTGAGTAAGTCCAACCACAATGTGGACCACAGATTTCATTACAGTGGTTATTTTCTATTATGTCTGTGCTTGAAAATAATGATTTTAGCATTCTGTTCCCTCAACCCAGATCAGTTTCTCCATCAATGCTTGCAATCTAAACTGACTATTCCATGTATGGGCTTTGCAATGGGGGCCATTCAGCAGCTGCCCGGCTTTCAACCCACTACATACCAGAAGCATACACAGAGCCAAGACAGATAAAAATGTGTGCCAACGCCCCCTGGGGCTCTTGGGAAGGCAAACCGCCCTTGCTTCAGAACCACTGATCTGGACGCTTGCTTGTTACACAATGTTTAGACTGGGGAGCTGGCTTGGGGTGGAGCATGAGAACAGGAGTTTGGACTCCCAGAGCCTACCTACATGGGTGGGCAAGAGTGACCGTTGCTAGAAAGGCCTAGACAAGGGATCCCAGGGCAGACTGGCTAGCTGATGTTGGTGACACACGGACGGACGGACAGACGGACGGACGGAAGCTATTCTGTTCTCTAGGAAGGGCCAGTTTAACACGCAGAAGCTGAGAGGCCAACTCCGCAGACTTCTGCAGGCAGCACCTACTTGGCACTCTGCTGGCTTCCGGCTGCCTTCCTGGTGTGGGATGCACCATCCTGTGCAGCTGCCCTGAGTGTGATTCAGCTCAGTCATCAGCCTACAGACAGTTCCACCTCACACCAACACAGACCAGAGACCAGCCTCAGCAGACCTCTGCAGGAGGGGACAGAGCATCAAGGGCAGAGGCCAAACTAGGCAGAGGCGGGATGGGTAAGACCAACATCTGGTCTCCTGCTCTACTTTAAACCATTGCGATCAAGAATGTCTATAACCTCCGTTTTAAAATTTTTTTCTGGGCTTTGTTGTATTTTGCTTTAGAATGCCTTTTTATGTGGCCCAACTGGTCTGAAACTGGTGGTCTCCTGCCTTTACGTCTGTGTGCTGGGATTACACGCATGCACTGCCAGACTGGGCTGTAATCACTGAGTATATCTAACACAATGAGGGTAAGTTACATGGTAGCTGGTGGTTTTGGTGACAGGAGAGAATCTAAATAAAACAAAGCAAGCTGTGGGTGTGCAGGCAAGAGATGATCAAACTTCAAAGATGATGGGGTGCAAGGAGAAAAGACAGTCCAGATAAACAGTAGTGTCAAAAAAAGAGGTCCCAAGGATAGATCAGGTATGGGGATGATCTGGAGAAATTTAATGAGGTAAAAAATGCAGAAGGCGGCTTGATTCCTTTTGTGAACAAAAGAGAATCAAAAAGACTTTGAGAGCTACAGATATAGCTTGATAAAAGAGTGCTTGCCTAGAATCCCCCAGTGAGGGGCTGGGGTGTAGCTCAATGGTAGATCACCTGCCTAGAATTTTCCAGTGAGAAATTGAAGGCAGAGTGCTTGTCTAGTATGTATAAGACTCTAGGTTGGATTCTCAACACAAAATAAACAAATAAATACCCTTCTAGACATGTTTAGTTTACACCATCTAGCAGGAGCCACGTAATGGCACACACCTGTAATCTAAGCACTTGGGTAGGTGAAGCAGGAAGATTTTAAGTTCAAGGCCAGTCTAGGTTACGTAGTGAAACTGTCTTAAACCAACCAAACAGATAAAATCTACCAACATCAAATTTCTAATCTTACATAATTGAAGAGAAAAAAAAGGCCTTTTAACCAAAACAAAGATTGTTTCAATCTCTAAGTATGGGATGGGGCTGGCAAGACAACTCAGCCAAGAAAAGGCTTGCCATCAAGCCTGACTTTTGAGTTCAATCTCCAGACACACATGGTGGGAATAAAGAACCGATATCCGCAAGGCGTCCTCTGACCTCCACACATGCCTGTGTGCACATGCACAGACACAGATATGAATAATGCAATGAATTTCCATATGTGCTGCCTTCTCTAAGAGAAGAACACTAAGAACAGTAACACTGATGTCTTTCTATACGTGACTACAGACTGTTCTGAGCAGAGCTATGCTGCAGTCAGGTATGGCCCCTCATAGTCCGCATCCTCACAGGAGGCAGCTCTTCACTTAGGACCGGAAAACATCCTTTTTCTCTGTAGTACAATGTGTTTCCAGAGAATAAAATAAGTCACATGCTATTTTTTATTGTAGAAAAAAAAGTGCACACAGAAAAAAGCTCTCAGTAAGGTGGACCTCCTTCCTGCTCCAGTGTGGCACTGTCTGCAGCTTCCTGGAAATGAAAAGACACTGTGAAGTGCTGGAACAGACCTGGGGCCAGAGTGTCACCAGCAAGTAACAGACAAAGAAGGGCAACTTAGATTTTACCCCTGAGATCTAAGAAGTAAAAACAAGTTCAGATCTTTAGATCTACCACTTTCTCTGTTTTTATAGAGTCAGATATGAAAACATCCTTAGGCACCTCAAAGATTCAAATCAACAAAACTTCCTGGCCAGCAGGACAGTACGAGAGATAGACACTTGTTGTAAAGCCCAAGGCTCCAAGTTCAGGCTCCAGGACCCACAAGTGGAGAGAGCTGACTGCCAAAGTTGTTCTTTGACCCCACATGTGTATTCCACACACACTAAATAAATGGAAAACAAACTCAAGTCCAGTGCTGGCACACACTAACACTAACTTATAAATACTGGCTAGCATGTCACCCTTTGCACCTTAGGTGGGAATGCAGAGTATTTCACAAAAATAAGTCAGAGATGTCCCTGAATAAATAAACGATACAAACCAAGAGGAAAATTCAGAATACAGATCCCAGGTCCTCAAAGCAATCATGAGCTACATGCGCTGATGCTGAGTCTGGAGTGAACAACTGAGATTTATTTTAGCAAGCCAGATCGGAGGGAGGATGTCTCAATGTCATAAAAAAAACATATTCAAAACGAGTTTATCCCAAGCAAAAGACAAGTGTTCCAAGTCCCTGTACTTCAGAGATCCCAGGACACTCCCTGGTGAGGAAACATCCCACAATATGGGCATATGCTGGGATGCTATCGCTGCCTTTAAAATACTTTTGGGCCTGGCATAGTGACACACGCCTTTAGTTCCAGTGCTCACGATGCAGAGGCTTGGGGATCCTGAGTTTGAGCCTGATCTACAAAGTAAGTTCCAGGCTAGCCAGGGCTACACAGTGAGACCCTGTCCCAAAGAAGAAAAAGAAGGGAGGGGTGAGGAGGAGGAAGAGAAAGGATGGAGGAGGAAGATGAAGGAGGAGGATATGGAAGACAAGAGGATAGAACAGGGGCAGGAAAGCAGAGCATCTGGTCATAGGCTGGGACTCCACTCCCTCCTCCTGTGTGCCCTGTCCATCCATGTTCCCTGCCACCCCATTCCTGCCCTTTCCAGACCGACTTCTGAAAGCCCTTCACACACTAAGAAAACCATGGTTTTTACCATAGAGAAACTGTCCACCCAGCTAGTTTACTAACACCCTTCACTGCTTACAACTGATTTTTAGACACTTGGGTTGTTATAAAACATAAAACCGGGGCTGGAGAGATGGCTCAGAGGTTAAGAGCACTGTCTGCTCTTCCAGAGGACCCGGGTTCGATTCCCAGCACCCACATGGCAGCTAACAACTGTCTGTAGTTCCAGTTCCAGGCAAACACCAAGGCAAATAAATAAATAAATAAAGTTTTTTAAAAAAAAAACAAACAAAAAAACATAAAACCATCATCCTTGTAAAACCCCAGCAGTGGGAGGTGAGGGCAGAATGATCAAGAGTTCAAGGTCATACCTGGCTTCAGGAAACCCTGACTCCAAACACACACATTCAATAATGACCACAGCACCACTGAACTAATTATTCCTGATCATGTGTCCAAGACTTCGTCACTAAAGAAGATGCTGGGGGCTAGAGAAATGGCTCAGTGCGTGAGAGTACTGGACATGCAAGCATGAGAACCTGGGCCACACATGAACGGCTAGGCAAGGTCACACAAGCACTGTGGCCAGGGCTGTGGAGGGAGAGGAGAGGGACCAAGGGATCTGCAGCCTTAGCCAAGCTCCTGGCTCAATGGGAAACCTTGTCTAAAGAGAGTAAGGTAGATGGTGATAAAACAGGACACATGTCCTCTCCAGGCATGCATCATACCATACGAGAGAGAGAGAGAGAGAGAGAGAGAGAGAGAGAGAGAGAGAGAGAGAGAGAGAGAGAGAGAGGAGAGAGGGAGAGAGGGAGGGAGAGATGCTCATTTGTGCTCATTAACACTATTGTGCCAGCAGATTTTCTCAATACATAGAAGACAACTCAAGTGTTTGTTTCTGAGTATTATTTTCCATGTTTACCAATCTCTTCCAGAGCTGCCTTCAGTGTCAAAGTGTATTACTGCTACTGTCTATTTCAGTGGTTCTCAACCTGTGCTTCATGACCTTTTCACTGGAATCATCTAAAACCATAAAAAAAAACAGGTATTTACATAAGAATTCATAACAGTAGCAAAATTACGGTTATGAAGTAGCAACAAAAATAATGTTATGGTTGGGGGTCACCACGACATAAGGAACTAACTGTATTAAAGGGTCACAGCATTAGGAAGGTTGAGAACCACTGCTCTATTTGGTTACACAGGTGTAAGAAATAGCAGCTGGCTAAAGATGCAGCTTACTGGTGGCAGAGCATCTGCCTAGAGTGCTCAAGGGCCTGGGTCCAACCTCCAGCATCACAGAGAGAAATGAAAGAGAGCCAGGATCATAGCTCATCTGCTAGCGGGCCTGCCTAGCACACAAAGCCCTGGGTTTGATGCCCAGCTCTAGACAGATCAGGGTGGTAGCACTCGCCTATGATCAAGGCACTCAGAAGGAAAGGGAGGAGCATGGAGAGTCTGAAGCATTCTCAGCTGCATGAGCTTGGTGCCAGTTAGAGAACTCCCTGCAAACACCAAAACATCTATTCCCCAGCCCTGACAAATCAGCCAAAGTCCAACTTGGGGAAGTCAATTAATTTATTGGGCTTACTTAACAGAGCATGGATAGATTACTAGTATGATCAGAGGTAACCCCAAAGCAGCCACACTGCCCAGTCTCACCCCAGCACGGACAAGGCACAGACTTCCTTTAACCCTCTACACACTATACACTCTAGCCCCTCCCCAGACCACAAAGCCACAGGCAATAAGGACTAGTCACCAAGAGCAAGCTCTGAGGTACAGGAGGAAACGGCTGAGATCAGGTGACGGAAGGTCACCAGGCCAGGCCTGCTGGGTCTCTGGCAAGTAGCAGATAAAGGCCGTTGTGCTTGAAGGACAGTGCTGGACCACACTGGACTCCATGAGACAGGGAGGGAGGGAGGGAGGGAGGTAAGAAAGGGGGTGGTTTAAGAGCCACCTATGGCCCTGTGTTCACATTACAGTACTTTAGTACTATAAATAAATCATAACTATTCACTGAAATATGTAACCCACTGTGCCCAGGCTTTGAGTGGTATCCCTTCCAGATATGAAAACACAGTCATGAAAAGATGCTAACTCTACACATCTCCCTTCTCCACTGAGGTACTTCTGGGAAAACGGATTGAGCCCTAACCCAGTGACTATTGCTCCAAAAGTACCACTGCCTGCCAGACAGAGAACATTGACGGGCCAGTCCTAGGTTCAGCTTCTGAACAGAAGAATCCAGAAGAGATGTGAGAACTTAGGACATGTGAACTACATCAGCCAGAGCCTGAGCTCACCTGATGCGGCAATGGAGGTGCTGCAGCTGGAACTGCACGCAGATGGGGTATAGCCCCAACAGTCCATTATTTAAGCCTTATTTTAAAACAATAAGAGCCCTACCCATCCCGCCCCTGTTAACCCAGAAGTGTAAAAACATTTCACTTTGTTTAAATATCTAAATGGACTAGATCTGGTCTGGAGACACAACAGTAATCCTAACATTTGAGGAAGAAGGTGCCCAGATGTAAGGAGTACGCTGTTTGTCTTTTGGGGTGCTTCCTTCAGGATCTCCTCTTAACTACAGTGAAGTTAGGGACTTCGGGGGTGGGGGGGGGAGAGCAGCGAAGAGCGATGGGCTCCAGAAAGTGCAAGTTGTGGCTTTCTCAAGACAAAACTCACCTACCTACAAGACCAGGGTTGAAGTGGCTAAGTGATGAAAACAGGTTTTTTGTGGTTTTTTTAAATTCTACATTTGTTTAGAAGAATTTAACTTTCAACACTGTTTTGAAATCACAAAGAATTTGACTCATGAAAGAGTCCCAAAAGTTAGGTTTCCTTAGCCAGAAAACCAAGAACATTGTGAGAACCGATTTATTTTGCTGGTGTGTGGGCTGAGCCATAATTTGGCCATTTTAACGTTTAATCAGTGCCCCAAGTGGTGCACTGCACAAGTCAGACTAGCTAACGGAGCCTCGTGTTGCTGCTGCAACAAACAGTACAATGGTGGTGATGTCCCTTTCCTTCTTAGTCCTTGAGGAAAGACTGACAAGTAACAGTCTCCAGCACTTCACTGAGCTCAGGACAAAGATCACACAAGAGAAGGAAAAATGCCAATGATGGCTGCAAAACAAGAAGCACTGATATGTCTGTCTGTCTGTCCTCTCCCTCCTCACCCCAAATTTAAATATTCTAACTTAGGGCTCCCGCTATCCCAGTTCTGGACCCCAGGAAGAGATGGGAGAGCAGAGACATCCTTGGCTGGCCAGCAGTGCAGAGGAATCAGCAGCTCCAGGTTCAGTGAAAGATCCAGTCTCAAAAAATAAAATGAAACTGACTGAAGAAAACACCAGATGCTGATCTCTACCCTTCACACACACAGGTGCACACATACCACATGAACCCACCCACCCAAGGGAAAGCAATCTATTTTGATTATGTGGATGCACAATTACTTAAAAATACAGATAAAAATAAAGTATATCCTGTGCATACAACTTTTTCTGCACCTGAAGTTTCCTTCCTAAAGTTGAAGAGGACCCTGAGAAAAGTGTACTTGCAAGTGAAGAGATGGCAGCTATCAGCTATCAATCACATCAGTCTCTCAAACTAGCCGATCATCACTATCATATCACAGTGGCCAAAACAAAAGTTCTCCTGGTCTTGGGCTCTCTGCTGGAGCAAACTGACAGACAGCACTCCTAACAGCTTCCTTAATCTTTTTTTAAGATGCACTGAACTGCTTTGTATCAATTAGGCCACGAACTAAAACTGGCTAAGTTCAAAGTCCTAGCAACTATGGCAACAATTACTTCACTCCAACCCGCATCATCCAAACCGTGAGATGCTAGTGTGGCCTTGCTGCACACCTATGCCAACTTGAAAAATGGTTTCACATGTCCAGACACAGCAAGCCAGATCAATTTCCTCCTCTACTTGCAATTATAATTTCTCTTCTTGGGACACAGTCCTGGTTCCAAAAAGCAAGAAAACACAAGAAGATCCAGGTGAGTTCAAGGTACAAAAGTGAGATTGGAGAGAGTTCAGTGGTTAAGGGCAGTGGTTCTAAGTTCAATTCCCACCATCCTCATGGTGGCTCAAAACTGTTAATTCCAGTACCAGAGGATTTAATTCCCTCTTCTGACATTCAAGGGCTCCAGGCACACATATGGTACACATACACACATGCAGGCAAAACCTTCATACATATAAGTAAATGTAAAAAGAAAAATAATGTTTTAAAAAGATAAAGCAGACACCAAAAAGCTGAGGCAACTGGTTAGCAGCACAGATAAATCAAATTTTTTGAAGCACAGCATGGAACCTCAGAGTCCAGTTTCCATTTGTCCAAAGTACCTGAGATTCATTTTCAGACCTAAGTGTCCTAAGTAAGTACGTGGGGTTTATCTGTGGACCCCACAGGAGCACAGTTCTTACAACTCCCACTGAATTTGAAATCCAAATTTTCAAAAATGTTGCATTCTCTAGTGCACTCTGTCTATAATGCTTTCTTATAAGACAACTAGATTTCTCACATACTGATGCCCTAAACCTCATGAAATAGTTCCTACTAAATACCACCAAGACAGTCATCAAAATTAACTTAAACTCAGAAACTTGAACATTCTTTTTTACTTCGAATAGCAGCTTTCCAAAGCATTTTGACGTTTACCATCAATTTAAGGGGAGGGGGGAGGGTTCCATGGGAAGAAAAAGAAATTATAAATGTAGTCAATGTACCAAATGAAGGATCGACACACACCAAACAAGGGCTGCCCTTCAACAAAACGTCTGAGTCTCAGGGCTGAGAACAGAACGACCCCCCCACCCAGGCCAACAGCAATCAGAAGGAAGTGGATAAGCACACTGATGGATTATGCAGGACATCAAAGATGTTCCTAACAGGGCTCAAGTCTAATCAAAAAGAGGAAACAGAGACCCTGAAGGGTAATTAACTGGCTGTACATTATGAACTGCTAGTGTGACTGATCCAAGGGTCCTGCTCTGACAGGCTCTGTACCCTAACGCCAACTGTAGACCCCAAAGTTCTCCATGTTCGTTAAGCACTCCAGCGCCCTCGAAGGCTGCGTGCGCTGTGTGATGCTAGGTGGTCTTCACAAGGCTACAAGAGTCCTTCTTTTCTTTATTATGTCTATGTATTTGGGTACACCTGTATATGGGTACCTACAGGCCAGAGGTCAACCTCAGGTGCTGTTCCTCAGGAGCCAGACTTATTTTTGTGACAGGGTGTCTAACCAGGACCTGGTGAGGTTTCAGCTACCATGCGCAGTCACAATTGATTTTTAAGTGGGGAGTGGGCTCTCATTTTTAAAAAGCCATTTTTCCCCAAATACATAAATAAATGTTGGAACTTCATGACAGTATTTAACTCTAGAGAGATTGCTACTCAACCATTCTCACTTCCTGTGACAGCACAAAGATGAAGGCAAAGCCTACCTCATCTTCAGTTAAATGACTGCTTCCAAGATTTTCACACAATTATCATCACATGTCTCCACCAACCTCCAACCTATGAGCACATTCACAGCTGTTTTCGGACCATTAATTAATAACACCCATCCCCTGGTCCTTCCCCATCAAAGGCTACCCAAAAACTCCGAAGCTTCCCAAGTCTTCAATGCTTAACTTAGCCCAGGAAAGCCTCCTTTCTTTAGCAGCTGTCTAGCTGGTGTCTGTTAATAGACACTTGATACAAACACGGCAATTAGGATTTCTAAGCCAACGATCTCGATTCTACCAAAACTCCTAAGTCAGTTACTTTAACAGGAAGGCTGAAACCAATGTGGATTATGACTAAAATCCACCAGTGCCAGTGAGCAAACTTTCATAAGAATGACTGGCAAAGAACTTAACTTTCTAAAAGTAACTGCCAACAAACACAGTGACATACACTGCATCCACCAAGTGAGAGTCCTCTCCAGTCACCTGCTGTTTGTCCAGAGGAAATGCTGTCCAACAAGACCAGGGTCTAGGTACTAGTTCAAAAGTCATTATCTGATCTGACATCTTCAGAGAAAAAATATCAATCTTCTTGCAAACAGAACATCCAACAGCTACAAACTTTCCAAGAATTTCCACCGTGGGCGGAGGATACCACCATGGTCACAGACCTTACCCAAAGGCTCAGTTCGAAAGGCCAAGCAGAGAGTCTTAGTCTGGACCACACTGCCTCAGAAGAGAAAAATCCAGGGAAATCCCTGCAAGGCCTCAGACTTAATGCTGTATTTCCTTTTCTGAGCTGGAAAGCCCCAAAGCAGGCCCTATGCCAGCCCTGCCATCCAGCCTTAGGGATGGATCCAAACTGGGAAGGTCTGCAGGGAAAGGAAAGAGAGAAAAGAGGAGGCCAGGGGCAGTCAGTGTTCCAAACTCTGGACCCACGAAGTGGGGCAGCTATGACAGTGCGCTCACCTCTCCCTGTATGCAAATGATATGTGAAGGTGGCACTACAGAGCACCTAGGAAACCCGAACATTCCTCTGAACAAGGAGCCTGCGCTGGAGCAGCTGCCATAGCTGTGGGAGGGGGGAATCCGCCACAACAGGAACTCAAGGCGTTGAGGGATGGTGGTGAAGGCATTGCAGAGATTGGAACCAAAGACGCGGACTCTGGAGTACTAAGTGGCCAGGCCTCGGGGAGAACGGAAGTGGACTAGACTGGAGAGGTCTGGACCAGAGAAGAAGTGGGGGAAGTGAAAGCGAGGCTGGGAGACAGACGTTTGGTCCCAGACAGGCTTGAGGAATTTGCGACTGAAGGGTGGAGGCTGTAAGACAGAAGCGAGGGGGCGGGACCTAAAGATAAGCAAGGGCGGGATCAGGCAGAGACAAGGGGCGGGGCTTTGGGGGAGCAAGAGGGGTGGAAGAAGCTAGAAAGAGGATGGAGATGGGAGACAAGTTAGAGTGGGCAAGGAAGAAAGGAGGCGAAGTAATGAGAAACTACAAGGAAAAGAGCCGACAGGGAGGATAGTGAGGTGTGGGACTAGACGGGGACGACAGGTAGGAGGATGGTGAGCGAAGAGATGGACGCAAATCTGAAGTGAGGCTGGAAAGAGCAAAAGGAAGTGCAGCGAGGGGGCGGGACTACATGAAATTGAAAATAGGTGTTGGGGCTGTGGGAACTAGGCACAGACAGGCCTGGAAAAGAGCAGAGGGAGCGGGATAGAGGGTGCCCCGGGGCAGGGTCTGGAGAGGAGCACAAGAAGACAGGTGGTGAACTGCAAAGGGCAGGATCTCTATGCATCTGATGGTAGGTGTGGCGCAGGAGGAGAGCCAGGGGATGGACCTGGAGAGGGGAACTAGGGGCCCTGAGACTTGATGCAGAGGAGTAAGGTTAGGGGCAAAGGAAGGCAGCTAGGGGGCGGGGTCCATAAGCAACCGACAGTAGGTGTGAACAGAGAGATAGCAGTGAGGAGGAGGACTTAATGAAGAGGGAGGAGCCAGAGGTGGGACCTACAGAGCATCAGTGGGGTTGGGGGGGGCAAATGACAGAAGGATGAACAGCAAGTCAGGCTTGATGCAGAAAAAGCCGGCTGCCTGGGTGGCAGAGCACGCAGGGGGCGAAAAAATAATGCAGAGAGGGGAAGTCAGAGGGCGGGGCGCCAAGACTACAAAGTAAAGGGGTGGAGCCTTGCGGGGAACGGGGCGGAGCTTTATGCAGAGAAGGCGGGGCTGCCGCATAGTGGGCGTGTCCTATCGAGCTGGGGGCGGGGCCTGATGCCGAGGGTGGGACTGGGCAGCGGGGGCGGCGCCTGCAGAACTGCCGGGGGGCGGGGCCGGTAGAACGAGCGAGGGGCGCACGCCGTGGGGGGTGCGGAGGTCCCGGGACAACGGCCGGTGTAGGGGGGGTGGGATGCGAGTCCGTGGGGTCCCTGGGACCGCCTGGGGGCGCGAGGGCCGCGGCCCTGTCGAGCCTACCTGTCAGACGGATCTTGATGCTGGAGCCGTTCCTACGCGTTCCGGGGTTCGACATCTCCCGCCAGCGGCCGGCCGGCCTCGGATCCAGCGTCGCCGCCCCCCAGCCCGGCCCGGCCCGGCCCCGCCGCCGCCTCAAGGTTACGGCCACGGGCTGGGCGCCGGGGTCCGAGCCGGGACGCCGAGTGAGAGGCGCAAGCGTCGGAACGGGGGCCAAGGGCTGCTGCCGCAGGACCGAGCACTCGGCTGCACCACCGCCCGGAGCCGCCCCTGGACGGCCCAGCCCGGAGCCGCCGCGCTCGCAGCCGGACGCCCGCCGCCCTCGCTGCTTCCGCCGCCGCCTCCCGAGCTGCGCGCGCCCGTTGCCGTGCCGGCCCGGCCCTGCGCGGCCCCGCACTTGCGTGCGTGCGCGCGCCCGAGGAGCACGGCGCTACGCCGACCGCGCTCGTCCTGAGCGCGCGCGCGAAGGTCCGGGGAGCTGCAAGCGCCTGCAGCTGGTGGGGATCCTAGAAACAGACATCGTGCGTGCTGAACGGTTCTTAGCCACAATCTCGGAACGAACCGATTTCCTTGTGCAACGATTCGGGGAATCGAATTATTATTTTTCCAGTGTCGACTTTTCAAGGATCCAGATGGAAGCCGGAAGGTTGGGTGAAACCTCAAGCACCTTGCGCGCGTGCGCCCACGGACACACGTTATCATTTTTAAGGAAATAGCGTTTATATGCTGCAAGTTTCAAGAGAAGACTTCCCGCAGTGATCGAGTGTCTGGTGTATTTGATTGACAAAGTGACTAGACCCGCAGGAAGTGGGATGTAAACTGAAGAGGTGGTGGTTTTGCCGTTAGGGACTTCATGCAATTGAACTAACCCAGAAAAGTAAGCAGTCGGGTTTGTGATTCACTGCCTTCAAATGAAACACCGCCCCCCGAGCGCGCGCGCTCCCAGAGAGGCAGGCAGGTAAAAAGTAAAAGCTGTGCTTTCCCCTCCCTGCAAGCAAACCCATCTCTATGGTAACACATTCTAGAGAGGAAATAAAAACGTTCTTGAAAAGGCCGGGTATGTTTAACAAACTCACATCGAGCCTAATTCGTTTCATGGACAGATTCTTGTGATGGCTTTATTTGGCTTCCTTAGCCCAGTTACCCACACTTGGCTACCCTCTTCTGTAGTCCAAGCTTGCCTCGAACCAGTGATCCTCCTGCCTCAGCCTCCTGAGTGCTGGGTTTACAGGCCTGTACCACAACCTCCTGGCCTTGCCCTGGTGGTTTCTATAACCCTGTGCAGCCCAGAGTTTTAACTAGCTGTAGTGAAATGTCTAAGAATAGGAACAGTGTATGAGCAACAATCAATCCAGACTCTAGTGCTGTCTCCATTTCTAAGCAATTGTCACTGAGAGTGAGACCCTAGATCAAAATGAATCCATGTAAGAGTCTTTGTTGAGAGTTGAGAGAGTAACTTCCTGGTAAGGTGTTTGGTGTGCAAGCATGAGAAACTGAGTTTGGGGGCAGGGAGGAGCTAGAATTTTTTTTTAACCTATATATGAGTGTTTTGCATGTGTGTTTATATGTGCGTGAGGAGGTTCTGGATCTGGAGCCGATGATTGTGAGCTGGGAACTGGTGATGTGGGTGCTGGGAACTGAACTCAGGTCCTCTGGAAGAGCAACAAATGCTCATTTTATATATAATTTATTTAATTTTATCTTATGTGCATTAGCATTTTGCCTGCGTAACGGTATGAGAGCCCCTGGAACAGGAGTTACAGACACTTGTGAGCTGCTATGTGGGTGCTGGGAATTGAATCCAGGTCCTCTGGCAGACCCACAAGTGCTCTTATCTGTTCAGTACCTCTCCAGCCTCAAGGACAAAGTGTCCAGGTGAGTTTAAATGATCTCAGCCCTGGAGGTCAAGCCAGGAGGATCCCTGGGGCTTACTGGCTAGCCAGCCTCCATGAACTGGGGAGCCCTGTGCAAAAAAAGAAGAGGAGGGATAAGCTGTTGAGCAAAACAGGTTATATCAATCTCAATCTGTGTGTGTGTGAGAGAGAGAGAACCTCCAATGGTTCAAGTTACCCCCTTTCTTGTGGCAGTATGGTTGGTGTTCTGCAATGTACCAGAATATACATTCCCTCCTACTAATCTTTCCCTCCCTCCTTCCCTCCCTCTCTCTCTCTCTGTCTCTCTCTCTCTCTCTCTCTCTCTCTCACACACACACACACACACACACACACACCTCAGTTTCTTTCTCTTTCTCTCTAGCTCTCCTCCCCACAGGCCTCTCCCTCTTTCCCTCTCTTTGGCTCTCTTCCCGCCCCCCCCCCTTCCTTCCTCCTTGCCTGTCTGTCATTCTCTCTGTCTCTTCCACCTTAGCTCCCTCCTCTCCCATCTCTCTCCACCCCCACTACACCACCCACCACCCCCTACCTCACCCCCAGCTCACAGGTGTTTTCCCCTACCCTCTAGCTGTTCCTGAGCCAGGAATCTTGGATTATCTCACCTCAGTGTTTTCTACCTGCCTGGGTGCCTGGGCCTTTCTTTGTGTGATTATCCCAAGCCCTGAGTCACAACTGTGCCTCCTGGAGGTTACTTGGATTCTTTCCCTCTGCTCGGTAACCGAGAGCCAGCGCTGCTGTCTTTAGAGAATCCTCACAGTGTCTTGCCGTACGTGCTTCAAGAAAAAGACTGTCCTCCGTGGAAGCTAGTGAACATCTTTGTTGTGTGTGTGTGTCTGAATGCTGCTGTACACATGTACACACACATCTGGAAGATAATAGTCAGACACTCACTGGTTGTCTTTCCCAATCCCTCCCCGCCTCAATTCTCAGACGATCTCTCACTGAACCTGAAACGTAGTGATTCACCTCCACATGCTGACCAGCAAGCCCCAAAGACCCTGATCTCCACCCCTCCCTCCACAGGAATTCCAGATGTGGGCTGCCACACTAGTGTTTCCTGAAGGTGCCTGGAGTCCAGCTCACATCCTCACAGTTGCAGACAAGCAATCTACTGACTGAAGTAACTCCCCTGCCTTCTTCTCTTCCAGACAAGATCTCGTTCAGCTCAGACTGGCCTAGAACTCAGTATGTAGCTGAGGATGACCTTAAACTATTGATCTTCCTGTCTCCATCTCCTGAGTATGGTGGGGAATACAAAAGACTTCATCCGGCCTGGCTTCGAGACTGCCGGGTTGCATGCTGGGCAAGCTCCCTGCCATTGAGACAGCCCCCATACCTTTCCTTCCTTTTGTTGCTGTTGTTTTGTTTTTCAGGACAGGGTTTCTCTGTGTAGCCCTGGCTGTCTTGGAACTCACTCTGTAGACCAGGCTAGCCTCAAACTCAGAGATCCACCTGACTCTGCCTCCCAAGTGCTGGGATCAAAGACCTGCATCACCATTGGCCCTTCCCTACCTTTTGATAAGCAAACTTGAACATGACTTTCAGCCCTAGACCAAGGTCTCCAGTGACTCTTAATTTATATTTCTTTCTCCTTAAGCAAAATAGGTCTAAAATAAATATATTCTAAACTCCCTTCCCCTACTCAGTCACATCACAGAAACATTGTCAGCTGTACATCTAATCAACTAAGGGAACAGTTCAAGGCCAGCTGAGGCTACATGAGATCCCACTGGAAAAAAAGAGGTTTGGGATTGGCTCACTTGGTAAAGTGCTTTCCACAGAACAAGGGAGGACTGAAAAGAAGCCAGACATAGCAGCACCCATTATCCTAGCACCAGGGAAGCAGACAGAGGATCCCTGGGGCTTGCTGGCCAGCCAAGCTAGCTCAATTGGTAAGGTCCAGGTCAAGGAAAGACCCTGCCTCAAAAAACAAGATGAGACCCTGCAAAGTGGCTCTCCTGACCATTCTGAGTTTGAACTCGGGTGTCCAGACTATAGAACAAGAGAACCGACTCCCACCAGCTGTCCTATGACCTCCGCCACTGCTGAGCTGACCCCCAAGCTGTAGTTTATTTAGCCTGTTCTTCTAGTAGGCCTTTGGGATCTCACTCTAAATGACTCCTTAAACTAAATGTTATCAATATGTGAGCTTCCATAATGTGTAAGTGTTTTGTTTTAGAGACAGTCTTAAGTAGCACAGGCTAGCCTTGAATTTGCTATGTAGCCAAGGATGACCTTAAACTTTGATCACCTCTGGGATGACAGGAATGTACCACTAAGCCCAGCTTCCTGCTAAGATCTCACTTTCTTTACCCCAACTGTGCAAAAGTAGAAACAAATAGAGATAAATGTGACAAAGATTTGCGCGCACACACACACAGTCCCCAGAAGGAGTTGGAGCTGGGCCTCCTCACCTAAAGGCATAAATATAAACAAATTAAATTAATTTCGGGCTTTGCATCTACAAACCATCACTTAAAAATCTTTGTAGGCACTTTGTAGAAAGCTCAGACAGCACTGTAGAAACAGCAGTCTGCTCAGGCAGCAGCATCTGGGAGGCCCAAACACCAAGGCATGAGACCAGGGACCAGGGTTACCAGGCCTTTTTTTTTTTTAAGATAGAATATCACTATTTAGCCTTGACTGCTCAATACATACACCAGGCTGAGTTTGAACTCACAGATCTAACTTTCTCTGCCTTTTGAGTTCTCAAATGAAAATTGTGTCCCCATACTCTTTTTTTTTTTTTTTTTTTAAGTGGGAAACAGTTTTACTCTTTTTGAAACGCAGGCTGGTCTGGAACTGTGTGTGTGTATGTGTGTGTGTGTGTGTGTGTATGCACAGGTGAAGAGAGGGTGACATCAGGGGTCTCAATCTCTGTCCATATCACTGAGCCTATAGTTGACTGGCTGATTAGACTGGCTGTCCACTGAGCCCCAGAAATCCTTTCTCTACTGTCCCCCAGCTCTGGAGTTACAGACACCCAAGCTCTTTTACCTGGGTGCTAGGAATCCAGGCTTAGGCTCTTGTGCTTGGACAGCAAGCACTTTACTGGATTTCCTGGGAACCACCTCCTCAGCCCTTTGCTGTGTGGTTGGTTTCTTGAGCGAGTCACATATATGTAGCCCAGGTTGGCCTCAAACTCATTATGTAGTTCAGGGGGGCTATGGTGGTTTAAACGGGATGTTCCCATAGCATTGGAACACTTGGATCGCAGGTGGTAATGCTGCTTGGAAGGTTTAGGGGGTGTGGCCTGGTAGAGAATGTAAAGACTTGAGGCACTCTCAGTTTGTTCTCTTTCTGCAGATGCTTCAGGATGAGAGTGTTCATCTACTACTCCAGTGGCCATGCCTGCCACTTCCCTGCCATCATGGACTCTTCTTATCCTCTGGAATCATAAGCCCAAATAAACTCTTTCTAATGTTAGTTGCCTTGGTCATGGTGTCTATCTAAACAGTAGAAAAGTAACTGATACAGTGGCCTTGAATGACCCTTTTGTCTCAGCCTCCTGGACACTGTGATTACAGATGCAGTGTCACACCAGGCCAGTTTTACTTTTTCAGCAGTGTTCTAAGTGCTGAGAGTCAAGACTGAGCTCCCAGCAGCTGCATTGATAGGTCATCGATAGGTGGGTTCACAACCCATGGACCAAAAACCTAAGAGATGGACTGAGAGCAGAGGGTGTTGTTCAGCTGGTGAAGCTGCCATCAAGCTTGGTTTGTGTGGTGCTGAGGATTAGATCCAGGCCTTTATACATGCTAGGCAAGTACTCTGCAGGACTCCGAGGCTGGGTAGCCAGCCAGAAGCGGATTCACTAAGGTCTAGGTTCACCAAGAGTCTGTCTCAAAAACTCAATATTGAGAGTGTAATAGAGGAAGACACTGACATCAGCCTCTAGGCTCTACACACATGCACAGGACACTGTACACACCTATATGCAAGCACACACATGCATGTATTACATACAGATGCACACACACAGAAACTGTAAGCCAGACAAAGAAACTCATATCTGAAAACGCAGCACTTGGAAAGTACAGGCAGAAGAATCAGGAATTTAAGGCCACCATCAATTGTATAATGATGTTGAGGCCAGCTTAGGCTACTTGGGACCGTGCTATGAAGCAAACTCCTATTTTCTTGCACAATAGATTAGTGCTCTACCACTGAGGTACAAAGTTCTGGTTATGAAACTTAGGTTGGCTTTGAACTCACTATGTAGCCCAGGCTAGACTGGAGCTCTAGCTTACCTTAGCTCAACCTCTGGAATCCTGGGGTTTCAGGAGTGTGCCACCACCTCTGGATGGATCACTGCCTATTGTATGTTGTTGTTGTCCCCGTTTGAATGTTAGGGTCTGAGGAAATCATCTGTGATCTCAGGAGCAGCAAGCAGAACACACACTCTGACTTACGGGTACCACATCATCTAAGAGGACACCCGCTACTACTCATTTTTCCCACTGCTGGCGCAAAAACACCTAACACAAACAATATAAGGAAGGATGGGTTTATCGTGGCTCACAGTTGAAAGGAACAGTGCACCATGTTGGAGGCTGTGTGTTGGCAGGGGCATGAGACAGCTGGTTACATTGCATCCACAGACAGGAAGCAGTGAGAGATGAACTCAGCTGCACCATTCAGTGCAGAGACAGCCAGGGGGATGCTGCCATGGATACTTACAGTAGATCTTCCTTTCCTATCTCAGTTAAATCAACCTAGAAGCTCCCTTCGTTGATTCTAGAACCTATAAAGTTATCAATATTAGCCACCACATACCCCTAAAATGGAGATTACCCCAGGGCCTCTCCTGACTCCACATTGTGCTTTAAGTTTTTTCTGTATTTTTAAAATTTTTTATTTATGTGTCTGTATGAATGTATGCCACATGTGTGAAGCACCTGCAGAGGCCAGAAGTGAGCATTGAATGTCCTAGAGCTGGAGTTACAGGTAGTTATGAACTGCCTAGCCTGGGTCCAGGGGAGGGAACTGATCCTTTGGAAAAGCACTGAACACTCCTAACAGCTGAGCCCTGTCTCGGGCTCTAGCTCTGTGTATTTTGCAGGAAAGAAATTCTGGTATTTGCTGGCCTCTCCCAGAAGAGTTTGCCTTATGACTCCAGGTTTGAAGAAAAAATAGGGAAAAATCATGTTTGAGCAACTGAGAATTCAGAATCCAAAGGAGGGATAGGGATTGGAAAGTAAAATTGTTCAGTAAGCAACAAGCTCTGGATTCATTCCCAGCACCAGTGCATGGAGAAGAATACACCACAAGAGAACCAAAGGAAGGGTGAGGTCTGGATGTTTAGAGGACTTCCCTTAGGATGCCCAAGGACTTGCTGACCCCAGTAACTCACTGGTGTGGATAAGTTACAGACACGTGCCTGCCTGTGTGGACTCCCCAGTACTGTTATACTTCACTTTCACGTGGGTACCAAGAATTCGAACCCAGGTTCTCTTGATTGTGAAGCAGGCATTTATCCCTGGGCCATTTCTCCACCTCCTCCTCTCTTATGTCTTGATTCACCGATTTAAGACTCTGTTGTCTCCTTACTGTGTAAAATGAGACATCAGACAACAAAGACATCCTTCCTTCTGTGTCCATTTTAACAGGTTTTCACTTTCTGTTTGAAAACTGGCTTGACACCATTCCCTCTGCTTCTGGTTGTAGTTCCTTCTAGTAGACTGAGGCTGATTCTCACCCTCTGGCTCCTCTTCCCTGGGGTCCCAGCCTCGTCTCTGTCAGTTAAGCTCTCTTGCAACATCAGGACCAGCAACGTTTGCTTCTGTCAGCATTGTATATCACCACATTAACTTCCTTAGTTTGTCTCTTGGTTCTCCAGGTTCATCCCTTTAGAACCAAGATCAGAATTGTACCATGTCTTGAGTTGCTTCCTGTCCAGACCCTGAGTTCTTCTGTTTCTTCTGCTACTTCTCCTCTTCCTCTTCATCCTCCTCCTTCCCTCTTTTCTCTTCTCTACCCTCCTCCTCTTGTTTTTGAGACAGGGTCTCATTCTTGTTACTTTATAGCCCAGGCTAGGCTAGAACTCACTATATAGCTCAGGCTGGCCTCAAATTCTCAGTAAATCTCCCATCTCAGTTTCTTGAGCTGGATTATAGGCATAGGCACACATCATCATATCCTACTTTTGAAATAATTTTTTTGCTTGGTTGATCTTTTAAGATGTGAAATCTATTGACTGACTGAGACAGAGTCTCATGTAGCCTATACAGCTGGACTGACTGGTCAGTAAGCCCAAGGAATCCACCTGTCTCCACATCACTAGCTGAGCTTACAGACATGCACTGACACACATGACTTCAGTTCTTGATTACAAAATGTTACTTCTTTTTCTTGCTTGTTTTGGGGGTCTAACCCATGCTAGACAAACATTTTCTCCCTGACCTCTGTCCCAGCCCTTCAATGTCTTATTTTGAAGCCTTGAATATAGTACCGATTACTACTGATGCTAGAATTTGGTTTGATATGGGATGGTTTGGGGTTTGTTTTTTCTCCTTTTTTCATGTAGTATGTGTATGCATGTTTGCATGTATGTGGACACACTGGGTGCCTCTCTCTCTCTCTCTCTCTCTCTCTCTCTGTGTGTGTGTGTGTGTGTGTGTGTGTGCGCACATTCATGTGAAGGTCCATTGCTGATGCCTGAACTCATTCGTAATAACTTTTCTGCTTCATTCATTGAGGCAGGTTCTCTCAATCAAACCCAGAGCTTTTCTATCTAGTTAGATAGTCACTATCTAGTTAGTCCCATTGGGATCTCCTGTCATCTTCCAAGATGACATTACAGGTGGACTTCCACACCTACCAGGCATTTGGTGGGTTCTAAGGATCTGAACTTGGTTCTCAGGCTTGTCTGGTGAGCACTTTAATCATTTATTCATGTTCCAAGCCCCTGGTTTTGGATTTTTGAGCCACAGTCTCTACTCTAGGCAGCCTAAAACGCTCTGTGTTGCTAAGGATGACTTTGATCTCCTGAGGGCTTGGTGGTCTATGCACCACCACACCAAGTTTACGAGGTGCTGGGGACCAATTCCAGGGCTTCGTGCATGCAAAGCGAACATTCTACCAACTGGGCTACAACACCAGCCCCAGTCATTATAAGATGTAGGAAGGATAGTGATGGTTATGGTCTGGGTGTCTGCCAAGGGTTCCTGTCTTGAAATTTACTACCCATTATAAAGTATTCAGAGGGTGGAAAGCTAAACCATCATTAGAGGCAGGACTTTGGAGAGAGTGACTAAGGTAAGATTAGGTCATTCAGGTGGAGCACCCATGACTGAATCATGGTGACTCTATAAGGAGCCTGGGACTAATGCAAGTGTCTGTTGTCATATGACACCCTCTGTCCCTTTGGAACTTGACCAGAAAGAAGGCTGTCATCAGGTATGGGTCCATGAACCTTCAGACTTGTGGGCTAAATAAATCTCTATTCTTTATAAAGGTATCCAGCTTTGAGAATGTTGTTATAGTAACATCACTAAGGATAAACTTCTTTCCTCAGAGATAGTACCTCAAAGTCACTTTGTCTCCAGAACTACTGTTGGATTTTTTCTGATCTTCCAGCCTCCACCTCACAAGGATTGGAGTATAGCTGTATGACACCAGCCTTGATGTTCAGATTCCGGTGTCTTGAATTACTTTGTTCTTTCCTTTTAGCTGATTTGAGATGGCTCTCACAATGTACTTCAACCTGATTCCAAGTGGGGTATCCTCCTGCCTCCGTCTCCTTAGGATTAGGCATGCCCAGCTCAAGAATAAATACTTTTTGAGGTTGACATTTGAGCCTCTTATTCTACAGATGAAATTCAGAAGCCCAGATGGAAGGACAGAAAGGACCAGAGAGCTAATGAATAGACGCAGAAATCCTAAGGTTTTCACGAGGTCTAAAGCTACTTGGAGGGATGAGCCAGAATAGAAACTTGGGGCTTTAAAATCAGGTTGCTTCTTACAATGCCTGGGATATCACGTACCACACACACCGCCAGCTGTTATCACACTGCACAGCCATGCCATGTTTTAGAAAGAAACAAATGATAGTTAAGTTTTGAATTGTGCATGGCTAACCACAAGAATGACATTTCTTCCATATGCTATGACAAATCTGGGGGCAAATGCAAGGTCAGAGTTGTCCCGGTTCAGTTTTCACACTGTAAGCCAAGCCACGGCCAGTCTCCCCTTCCTTCCTGTCTTTGTTAGCCTGCCAGTCACCCCAGTGTATGGAGTCCAAGTGCATGGGCGCTCAGCCAGATGGTGACTAACACCTCCACCCCGTGCACCCGGACCATGTAGGAAAGGCAAACAGTACCGTTTTAAAGAACCCTGCTAGACCAGTTTGCATCCGTAACTCTCAACCACAAATGCTTCTTTGTCTCATAATCTAAACACAGAATGACTGAATGAGAGAAGGAAGAAAGGTGAGCCCTGTGCTCGACCATTTGTCCCCCAGAGGGACACTCTCAGCAAGACTTCTAGCGCTTGATTTCAGGGAGGTTCTCACATAGCCCAGACTGGCTACAAATGATGCACAGAAGGACAACTTTGAACTTCTGGTCCTCCTGCCCTCACCTTTTTGAGTGCTAGGATTATATGGCACCATGACTCCTGGTGTTTAGGGTGCAGGCAATGGAACCCAGGACTACATGCATACTAAGCAAGTGTTCTTCCAACTGAGTCACATCCCAGCTCAAACCTGAACTTCTGATCCTTCTGTCTTCACACTTTGAGCACTGGAATTAAATGTGTGCAGAACCATGCCAGGTTTCCATGGATGGGATTTGTTGTTTTTGAGACAGGGTCTCACTATATAATATAGCCCCCTAGCTGACCTAGAATTCAGAGATCTGCCTGGAACTAATGGCTAACCTGGCTAGCATTTTTGGGGGGGGGTGGGAGGGAGAGGGTAGTTCAAGACAAGGTTTCTCTGTGTAGCCCTGGTATTCCAGACTCATTCTGTAGATCAGGGTGGCCTTGAACTCAGAGATCTGCCTGCTTCTGCCTCCCAAGTGGTGGGATTAAAGGCACGTGACACCACCACCCAACTCCCTTTTGTAAAGTATTGAAGAATATGATTCTAGGCTCTAAGACTGGTCCTTAGATATATAGATGGTAGTTTTCTACACAAGCACTGCCACTCATTTAAAAACGCTGCAGAAAAGGGGCTGGGAGATGGCTTAAGTAGGTAAGAGTATTTGCTTTGCAAGTGTGAAGATGTAAGTTCAAATCCCTAACACCCACATGAAAAAGCCATTAGCTGTTTATTTCTATAACCCCAACATTGTGGGACAAAGAAAGGCTGTACTGTCATCTCAAGGTAGCAAGGCTAATATCTGATGCCCTGCTCTGAGCTCCTCATGTACACACAAGCAGGGGTACACACACAGGAGTGAACACGAACACATATTCAGGGGTACATACACCTAGACACACGCACAGTAAATAAATAAATGTAATATAGATTCCAGCCCACAACTCTAGTAGAAGACTCCCACTCTACTTGAGGCCACACCAGTAACCAGTACTAGGAACCCTAGCAGTCCCCAATAGTACCCCCTTCCCTGGGCTCCACACCCAGGCCCACAACTGGAGCAGAAAGAAGACTGTACTTCTGAGACCATGCCAGGAAAACTCAGAAGACTCTTGCTTTATGGGAGGCCATGCTGGTACTAGAAACTCTAGGTACCTGGAGCCCTAGAGACCACAATAGAATATCAAAGGACACACCAGTTCCCAGAACCCCAGAAACAATGTGAGGACCCCAAACCCCAGAAGTCATGCAGGTCACCAAAACCCTAGTAGAGACACACTACTGAACCTGAAGACTTACTGGTCACTACAGGCCCCTCAGGCCAGAGCAGAGAGAAAATGGAAAGTAAGAGGAGGCGGAAAATCCATACAACAAAGAAAAACTCAGAAATTGGCATCTAAATCTATAATAATCCCAAGCCCAGATGACTGGAGGCCAGTGTAAGAATGCAACCCACATCCAGAGCGATACGGCACCACCAGAGTCCAGCTATCCCAGCACTGCAAGCCCTGCATATTCCAACACAGCAGAAGCACAAGAAAATGACCTTAAACCCAAGGTCATGATGGAGGACCCTAAAGAGGAAAGGAAGAAACCCAGGAACACACAAATGAACAGGTGAAGAAAATGAGAAAACTGTTCAAGACCTGAAAATAGAAATAAAAGCAATAAGAAAACACACAAGTTGAGGGAATCCTGAAAATGGAGAATCTAGGTAAGGGAACAGGAACCACAGATGCAAACACCACCAACAGAAGAGAAGAGATGGAAGAGGGAATCTCAGGCATGGGAGATACAATCGCGGAAATACATACAGTGGCCGAAGAAATGTTAAACCTAAAAAATGTTGACACAAAGCATCTAGGAAATCTGGGACACTATGAAAGATCAAATCTAAGAATAATAGGAATAGAAGAAAAAGATTCCAAGCTCAAAGGCCCAGAAAATATTTTCAACAAAGTCATAAAAGAAAATTTTCCTAACCTAAATAAGAACATGTCTATAAAGTTATGAGAAGCTTACAGAACATCAAACAGATTAGCCAGAAAAGAAAGTCCCCTTGCCACATAATAATCAAAATACTAAACACATAGAACAAAGATTATTAAAAGCTTCAAAGAAAAAAATGCCAAATAACATATAAAGGCATACCTATCCTATCAGAATTATACCTGATTTCTCAACCAAGACTCTAAAAACCAGAAGGGCCTGGACAGGTACCTTGCAGACTATAAAAAACCCACAGATGCCAGCAAAACTTTCAATTATCGTAGATGAAGAAAACAAGGTATTCCACTACAAACTCAAATTTAAACAGTATCTAGCCACAAATCCAGCTTTACAGATGGTACTAGAAGCAAAACTTCAATCCAAGGAGGTTAACTACACCCAAAAAAATACAGGAAATAAATAATCTCACACCAGCAAAACCAAAAGAACACACACACCACCACCACCAACAACAACAATAACAAAATAATAGGAATTAACAATCATTGGTCGTGGGGCTGGAGAGATGGCTCAGAGGTTAAGAGCACTGGCTGCTTTTCCAGAGGTCCTGGGTTCAATTCTGAGTACCCACTGAGATGGTGGTGGCTCTAATACACCTTTAATCCCAGAACTCCAGATGTAGAAGCAGGCAAATCTTTGTGAGTTTGAGGCCAGCCTGGCCTACAGAGCTAATTCCTGGACAGCCAGGACTACACAGGAAACCCTGTCTTGAAAAATAAACAAACCATAACAAACCAAAAACCAAATTTAACAATTTCCAGCTTAAAACTGTCTGTAACTCCAGTTTTAGGGTAACACACACACACACACACACACACACACACACTCACACACACACACACATTTTATTTTATGTGCAGTCAAAACACCAATGCACATAAAATAAACATAAATAATTTTAAAAAATATTGGTCATTTATATCTCCCAATATCAATGGACTTAATTCCCCAATGAAAAAGACACAGACTAACAGAATGATGTGAAAACAGGATCCATCTTTTTGTTGCATCCAAGAAACACACTTCAACATCAAAGATAGACATTACCTCAGAGTAAAGGGTTGGAAATAGATTTTCCAGGCAAATAGGCTCAAGTAGCATGCTGGTGTTGCCATTTTAATATCTAGCAAAATAGACTTCCCACCAAAGTTAGTCACAAGAGATGGTGAAAGACACTTCATACTCAAAAGAAAAGTTCACCAAGATAACATCTCAACATCTTTGCCCCAAACATTTGGGGGCATTTGAACATCTATGCCCCAAACACAAGGGCACCGACATTTGTAAAAGAAACATTAATATAGCTTAAATTACACATTAATAGTGGGAGACTTCAACACTCTAGCAACAGCAATGTACAAGTCGTCCAGACAGAAACGAAACAGAAATAATGGAACTAACGGAAGTTATGACTGAGATAGACCTAACAGATATCTACAGAATGATTCACCAAAACACCAAAGAATATACCTTCTTCTCAACACCTCATGGGACATTCTCCAAAACTGACCACATACCCGAGCACAAAGCAAGTCGCAATAGATATAAAAAAAAAATTGAAATAACCCCTGTTATCTTAGCTGACCGCCATGGATTAAAATGACAGAAAGCCTGCAAACTCATGGAAACTGAACATCTCTCTATTAAATGAGCACAGGGTCAAGGCAGAAATAAAAAATTAAAGACTTCCTAGGATTCAGTGAAATAGTAAATGCACAACACACTCAAACTTTTAACAACAACAAAATTGGAAAGAGGAAAGTTAATAGCACTGCCTTCCTTCCTAGAGAAACTAAAGAGATCTCACACTAGCAGCTTTGAAAGCTCTAGAACAAAAAGAAGCAAACACTCCCAAGAAGAATAGAGGGCAGGAAATAATCAAACTGAGGGCTGAAGTGAAAAAAATAGAAACAGAGAACAATACAAGAATCAATGAAACAAAGAGTTGGCTCTTTGAGAAAATCAACACGATAGACAAGTCCTTATCCAAACTAACTAAAAGGCAGAGAGAGAATATCTAAATTAACAAAATCAGAAATGAAAAGGGTGATATAACAACAGGCACTAAGGAAACCAAAGCATCATTAGGTCATACTTCAAAAATCTGTACTGTACAAAATTGAAAAATCTAAAAGAAATAGACAAATTTCTTGATAGATACCACTTATCAAAGTTACGTCAAGATTAGATAAATAATTTAAATAAACCTATAACCCCTAAGAAAATAGAAGCAGTCAATAAAAGTCTTCCCTCCCCGCCAAAAAAAAAAACCCAGGGCCAAATGGTTTCAGTACAGAATTCTACCAGAATTTCCAAGAAGAATTAATACTACTATACCTAAATTATTCCGCAAAATAGAAGCAGAAGGAACATTGCCAAACTCATTTTATAAGATCACAGTCACTCTGATATCCAAACCATACAAAGACTCAACAAAGAAGAATTACAGACCAATCTCCCTCATGAACATTAATGTAAAAATAATAAATAAAATATTTGTAAACAAAATCCAAGAACACACCAAAAAGATCATCCACTATGAGCAAGCAGTCTTGATTCCAGAGGTGCTGGAATGGTTCAACATATAAAAATGTGTCAGTGAGATACATGATATAAACAAACTGAAAGAAAAAAAATCAAATGATCATCTCATTAGATGCTGAAAAAACTATTGACAAAATCCAACACCCCTCATAATAAAAAGTCTTGGAGAGATCAGGATGTAAGAGACAAACAAAAACATAATAAAGGCAATACACAGCAAGCTGACAGCCAACATAAAATTAAATGGAAAGAAACTCAGTGATCCCACTAAAATCAGGAACAAGGCAAGTCTGTCTACTCTTTCCATATCTATTCAATATAGTGCTTGAAGTTCTAGCTAGAGCAACAATACAACAAAAGGAAATCAAAGGGATATAAATTGGAAAGGAGGAAGTCAAAATATCACTATCTGTTAATGATATAATAATGATATAATACTTCCATAAGTGACCTCCAAAATTCTCCCAGGGAACTCTTACAGCTAGCACTTTCAGCTAAGTGGCTAGATACAAGACTAACTAAAAAATTTTTTTTAAAGTTAGTAGCTCTCCTATATACAAATGATAAATGAGCTGAGAAAAAAAATCAGGGAAATAACACTCTTCACAATAGCCACAAATAATATGAAATATTTTAGTGTAACTCTAACTAAGCAAATAAAAGGCTCGTATGACAAGAACTTCAAGTCTTTTGGAGAAAAAAAATTAGAAAAAGATATCAGAAATGAAAAGAGCTCCTCCCATGCTCATGGGTTAGTGGGATTAACATAGTAAAAATGGCCATTCTACTGTGGTGGTTTGAAAGAAAATGGTGACCAAAGGAAGTGGCACTATTAGAAGATGTGGCCTTGTTGAAATAGGTGTAGCCTTGTTAGAGGAAGTATGTCACTGTGGGGGAGAGCTTTGATCTCTCTTTTGTTCAAGCTTCCTCCAATGTAATAGTCAATTTCCTGTTGCCTGCAAGATATAGGACTTTCAGCTATTACTCCAGCATCACATCTGCCTGCTCCCCACTATGGTCCTCATTATAATGATAATGGACTGAACCTCTGCAACTATAAGCAAGCCCCCTCAATTAAATGCTTTCTTTATAAGAGTTGCTGATATCGGGGCTGGAGAGATGGCTCAGCGGTTAAGAGCACCGTCTGCTCTTCCAGAGGACACGGGTTCGATTCCCAGCACCCACATGGCAGCTAACAACTGTCTGTAGTTCCAGTTCCAGGCAAACAACAAGGCAAATAAATTAATAAATAAAGTTTTTTAAAAAAAAAAAAAAAAAAAAGAGTTGCTGATATCATGGTATCTCTTCATAGCAATAAAAACCCTAAGAAAGAAGTTGGTACCAGGAGTGGGGTATTGCTAATAGGCCTGGCCATGTTTTTGTTTGGAATAATATAGACTTTAGTACTTTGCATTAAGAAAGCAGTGGAATACTTTAAGTGCTGCTGAATGGGCCATACTTATAGGAACATGGAAGACAGTGGTGCTGATGGGGTGGGGAGCTCAGTCAAGAGATTTCAGAGGAGGGGAATTTTAGCATGTTGCCTACAGATTGTTCTTGTGGTGTTTTGGTTAAGAAAATGGCTGTCTTTTGTCCTTGTCCAAAGAGTCTTCCTGAGACTAAGGTAGAGTTTTGGATTAATTCCATTGGCAGAAGAAATCCCAAAACCGCCTAATATAGTCTCTGTTGTGTGGATATTAGTGATAAATCTAATGAAGATTTATAATGAAAAGGAACAAGCTGAGTACGGTAAATTACAAGAAGTAATGAGGAGAAAAAGAACAACAGGAAGTAAAATGGAACCAAATCCTGTATCCAAGGAGATAAACAGATAAAGAAATGAAATAAAGGGAGTGGTGACCTTAGGACAAGATCCCACTCAGCTAAATTTCCAGCTTGTGAAAAGAAACTAAGGAAAAGCTTAGATCTGGGTGTGGTGCACAATTTTAATCCCAGCACTGGCAAGCCAGAGGCTGGCACATCTCTGAGTCTGAGACCAGCCTGGACTACAAAGCCAAGTTTCAGGACAGCCAAGCTTAAATAGTGAAATACAGAAATCTGGTAAAGATGTAATTGAATCAAGGGACCATGTTCCAACTCCAGTAAGAAGCAGAACTTGACACCTTCAGCCACATGGTTCTGGGTTTAAAGTTAAGGATAAAAGAAAAAAGTTATGAAATAAAGCCACTGAGGCCAGGGGTGTCTCCAAATGGAGGCCTAGTAGAGAGGCCATTGCATGAAGCTGTGAAGTTGAAGCCTGGATTGCTTTGAAAAATACAAGATGTTAGAGATACCAGAGTCATGGGATAGCTGCTGAGGAGAGCTAACAGGGAGTGGAAGCAACCCAAGTGAGATAAGTGTTGCAGTCGACAAAGCTGAGTGGAACTTGAAATCTAAAGAACCTTTCAGCATCAGACATGAAGATGCAGGGTTTGGATGGGGGGCAGAATGGAGGTGGGGGAGGGAACTGGGAGGAGAGGAGAAAGGAGAGACTATGATCAAGATATAAATAATAACAATAATAAAGTAAATGTAATAAAGAATAGAGGACTAGGGCAATAGGTAGTTCAATGGGTAGACCGCTTGCTACCAGAGTTTGAGGACTTGAGTTCAGATCTCCCAGCCCACACAGCTGGGCACAGCAGTGTGTTTATAATTCCTGAGCTCCTACCTTAAAATGGCAAAGAGAGGCTGGAAAGATGGCTCAGCAGTTAAGAGCACTGGCTGTTCTTACAGAGGCCTTGGGTTCAGTGTTTAGCACCCATATGGTTGACTCAACCATCTGTAACTTCAGTTCCAGGGGATCTGACGCCCTCTTCTGGCCTCTGTAGTCACTGCATGCATATGGTACATTTACACACATGCAGACAAACATATACATAAAAATAAGTAAATTAAAACATTTTAAACTAAGATAATAAGCATTGATAGTTGTTACAAGCATATGAATTAGAGTTGGATATGGTGATGCATTTCTGAAATCTTAGTACTGGGAAGATAGAGGCAGAAGGATCAGTTCAAAAACAGCTCTGTCTACACAAGGAATTTGAGGACTACTGGGAACACACAAGACCCTGCTTCAGAAAATGAAAACATCAAACACTAAAAAAAAATCCAACATAATGGCAAGAAATACAGCCTTTTCAATAATAACTGTCTACTAACACTCTCAATTCCCCAATCAAAAGAAACAGACCATCAGATGAGATTAACAGCAGCAATAACAAAAACAAAGAACCTGGTCCCCAGCCAGTGAGATGCCTCAGCTGGTAAAACCTTTGCTAATCTTCAGGACCCACACTAAAAAGCCTGATGTGATAGTGGACATTTACAATTGTAGCTCAGCTATGGTAGTATGGGAGGTGAAAACAGCTATTCTGAAGTTCAAAGGTCAATCAGTCTGGAGCATGCAATGCAGTCAAGACAATAAGAGACGCTCTGCCTCAGCAAGCTGGAGGAAGAGAACCAACTCCTGAAAGTTATGTCTGACCTTAAGACATACATATGCACACTCACAAGTTTTCTGTGGGACTGTGCTTTTGTACACTCTCAATATTTGTCACTGTAAATATTGATTTAATAAAATGCTGATTGGCCAAATGCTATGCAGACAGAAAACATAGGCGGAACAATCAAATAAGGAGAATTCTGGGAATTCTGAGAAAAGGAAGAGCAAGCTGATGCCAGCCAGACATAGAGGAAGTAATAAGGAAGTAAGAATGCTGCACTGAGAAAAACGTACCAAGCCACATAGCTAAACATGGACAAGAATCATGGGTTAGTTTAAGAGTTAGAAAGTGATAAGCCTGAGCCATAGGCCAAGCAGTTTATAATTAATATAAGCTTTTGTGTGATTATTTGGGACCTAAATAGCTGTGGGACCTAACAGGTGGGACAGAAAAACTTCTGATTACATAGGTTCCATCTGTGTTGCTGTCAAAGACAGATAGATGCAACCTCAGGGGCAAGGGACAGAACAGAGTACTCCAAACAAAAAAAAATATGAGACAAGCGAATGAAATAGACTTCAAACCAAAAATAGCTGGAAGAGATGGCTTTTTAAAAATATTTATCTATTCATTTTATGTGAATTAGTGTTTTGCCTGCATGTGTAACTGTGGAAGAGTGTCAGATCTTGGAATTACAGACAGTTGTTAGCTACCATGTGGATGCTGGGAATTGAACTCAGGTCCTCTGGAAGAATAGTCAGTGCTCTTAACTGCTGATCCATCTCTCCAGCTCATGATAAATGGTTTTATACTGATTAACCTGCTGTGGTGGTTTGAAGGAGAATGGTCTCCATCGGCGCATAGACCTAATTGACTGACAGGTCAACAGGAGTGGCAGTATTAGGAGGTGTGGCCTTGTTGAAGACAGTGTGTCACTGGGAGGTGGGTTTTGAGGTTTTAAGAGCTCATGCCAAACCCAGTGTCTTCCTCTTCTTGTTTGTGGATCAAGATGTAGAGCCCTCAGCTACTTCTCCGGCACAATGTCTGCCTCTGTGCTGCCATGCTTCCTGCCATGGTGACAATAAACTAAACCTCTGAACTGTAATCCAGTCTCACTTAAATGTTTCCCTTTGTAATAGTTGTGGTCATGGTGTCTCTTTACAGCACTAGATTACTGACTGAGACACCCATTGGCCATCTGGCAGGGTGAGAACAGTACAATTCTAAACCACTATGCCATGGACACAGGCACATACAATTCTATAAAACAAACACTACTATTTATAAAGACAGATTAATCCAACACAAAAATAGTGGGTGATTTTAGTGCCACACTCTCATCGATAGACAGGTCACCCTAAAAAAATAATCAGAGAAAATTTGAATTAAAAGATATCATAGAGCACATAGTGGTGCATGCCTTTAATCCCAGGACTAGGGAGGCAGAGGCAGGTGGATCTCTGTGAGTTTGAGGCCAGCCTGGTCTACAGAGTGAGTTCCAGAACAGCCAATGTTACACAAAGAAACCCTATCTTCAAAATAAAAAAATCTATAGAACCCAGCAGGTAGCTACAGAATATTACATTCAAACATTGTAGAATGCACATCCTCAGATGTCCATGAACTTTCTCTAAACTGCATCATATAATTACGATGCAGAGCATGTCTTAGAGTCGCTATCACTGTGATGGAAAACCATAACCAAAGCAACTTAAGAAGGAGAGGGTTTATTTCACTTACAGTTCCTCCACAGATCAGATCATGGCCACAGAGGGGTGCTGCTTATTGGCTTGCCCCTTTTCATTATAAATCTGCCTAAGAATAATTACTAACAACCACAGGATAGTCAATACTAGGCTGTCTTGAAATCATTTTTGCCAATGCTATCATTCAAAACTTTTTGATTCAGCCTCAGGAAAATTTTTAGACAAGGGCAAAAAGCAGTCACATTATTTAATAAAATATCACAAGAATGGTCTCTGGACCACTTCCAGTTTCAGAGATTTAAGTCATTATTATAACGGAGGAGAGCATGGCAGCGCATAGGCAGAAATGGTGCTGGAGAAGTGGCTGAGAGCTCTACATCTGGGTCTGCAGGCATCAGGAAAAGAATGACAATGGGCCTGGCTTGCGCTTTTGAAACTCCAAAGCCCACCCCCAGTGCCACACTTCCCCCAACAAGGCCACACCTCCTCCAACAAGGCCACACCTCCTCCAACAAGGCCACACCTCCTCCAACAAGGCCACACCTCCTCCAACAAG
>PVIH01013937.1:0-56142 GCA_004025045.1 Sigmodon hispidus | reverse complement strand
ATCTGAGGTCCTTAGGTTGGAGTTTTCCCTCTAGTACTCTCTGTAGTGATGGGTTGGTAGATAGATATTCTTTCAGTCTGACTTTGTCCTGAAATACCTTGTTTACTCCATCTATGGTGATTGATAATTTTGCAGGGTATAGTATTCTAGTTTGGCAGCCATGCTGTTTTAGCGTCTGTATAACTTCTGACCAAGCCCTCCTGGCTTTCATAGATTCCATTGAATAGTCAGGCCTTATTCTGATGGGTCTGCCTTTATATGTGAATTGGCCCTTTTCTTTTGCAGCTCTTAAAAGTTTTTCTTTGTTCTGTATGTTTTGTGGCTTGATTATAATGTGGCGCACTGACTTTTTTTTGGATCATATCTATTTGGTGTTTTGTAAACTTCTTGAATCTTTATAGGCATTTCCTTGTTCAGGTTAGGGAAGTTTTCTTCTTTGATTTTATTGAAAACATCTGTGCCTTTGAGCTGGTATTCTTCTCCTTCTTCTATTCCTATTATTCTCAAATTAGGTCGTTTCATGGTGTCCCAGATTTCCTGAACATTTTGAGTTATGGCTTTTTTAGTTTTACTATTTTCTTTGACTGATATATCTATTTGAGCTACTGAGTCTTCCACTTTAGAGATTCTATCTTCCATCTCTTGAACTTTGTTTGTTATGCTTGTATCTGTGGTTCTGGCTTTTTTCTTCAGGTTTTCTATTTCCATCTTTGCCTCATTTTGTGCCTTTTTTTTATTGCTTCTATTTCAGCTTTTATTTCAGCTTTTATTTCAGCTGTTATTTCAGATTTATTTCAGCTTTTAGTTCCTGGCATGTTTCTTTCATAGATTTGTTCATCTCTTCCAATTTTTTGTTTGTATTTTCTTCTATGTCCTTAAGGCTTTTTTTCATATCTTCTTTGAAAGCTTCGACGATCATCAAAAAGGAATTTCTGGTGTTGCTTCCTTCTGTTTCCTCTTCATTGCTCAGTTCAGGTCTTTTATTTGTAAGATCGCCACTCTCTTCTGGAGTTACCATGTTATCCTTTGTATTACTATGTAATTTTTTGCACTGACGTTTGCCCACGGCTTCAGTGGTTCATGATTAGATGACTCCTGGTCAGTTGTGGCACTCGGATTTGTGTGCCTCCTGTCACCCCTCTGGTCAGGGTCTGAGTCTGTCCTTCAGAGACCCCTGCAGATGTTGGCTTGCTCAGTTCGAGGTCATGGTGGGTAGCCATGCAGCTTCCCTCATGAGGAGCTGTGGGTCTGGTGACCTGCAGAGTTTATCCGGCCCTGCTCCAGAGTGCTCTGGGACTCTGCAGATAGCACTTGGTCCCGGGAGCCCAACCAGAAGCTATGGGAGCTCGACTCTCCCTCCTGTGCTGGGATATAGGCGCTTGGGCCTGGTGACCCCTCCTCACCTCTGGGTGGGGTCTGAGTCTCTCCTTCAGAGACCCCTGAAGATGTTGGCTTGCTCAGTTTGAGGTGGCAGTGGGTAGCCGTGCAGCTTCCCTCAGCAGGAGCTGTGCATCTGATGACCTGCAGAGTTTATCTGCCCCTGCTCCCGGCAATTTCATTAGTACTTTTGTCACATTTGTAGCTTCATATTATGAAACCTATCTGAAAGGAATGTGTTCTTGCCAATAGCTTTTATTGTTTTGTTTTTGTTGATTTTGTAAATTTGTCTTCTCCAACAATGTGCTGAGTTACCTAACTGGACAGCTGGGACATGCTAGAGAGCAAAATTACTACCTTTGAAAAATTTCCTAGAGTATCATTATCTCTAAGGTCATTTTACATTTCAAAGCTACCTGAATTTACTATCACATGCTGTCTGTATTTTATTTTAATTTATTTTCCTTTATGAAGAAGTGTGTCTTTAAAAGTGGCACAATATTCTTTCTGTAAATGCCTTTGGTGAAAAAACAATGATAATGAAAATTTTAAAAAATATATTAATGTAGAAATTATATTTGTCAATTTAGAATATATTTTGAAACCACTTGAATCTGTTAAAGTAGAACCCCTACTTATGATTCTCATATAAAACTTATATTAAAATTTATCAGCTTCTTAGTAGTATTATGAGGAACCTTTTCTATGTTATGGCCTTAGTTGTTAAAATACCTTTAACTAAGAAATGTTTTATATTTCAGGGAAATACTGTACATCAATATTTATAGAATGTTGTTTTAAGAATAAACCATGTTACTATGATACCTTTTATAGTTTCATATTTTGCCTTGCTAATATTTTACTAGATTCATTTCTAGAGCTAAAAAAATACTTAGTAAATGTGTTATTTTCTGAATTTATGGCATGACTGCTTTCTGCTTACTAACATTCATGAAAACAATATTTCCCCAAAAGAAGCTTTAAAAACATTTTTTTCCTATTCTCCCTAACTCAGGAGGTACAAAAGATGTTATTTACTTGGGTAGTGATTCTGAGATTTGATATTTTCTATTATTTTGTACAATGCTGGAAGAGGAAAAAACAAATCATATGAGGAGTCCTCTTGGCAAGGCTTTATTCTGTCCTTTATAGTTCTTCGTCCAACATCCACACAAACAGCACACGAGAAATGTGTCTTGGAACTGAACAGTTCTTTTTTTTCTTTCTGCTGGCAGACGCTTTAATATCATTTGCTCACACCCTGTATGCATCATAATTTTAGGAGCCAAATAACCATAAGGTATTCTTACCAGTGCTGTTGAGAAGTCATTTTTACCTAAGCTGTGTAGTAAAATATCTCATTACTAAGTGGTAGTTGAGTCATGGCATATCAGCTCTTAAAAATATCCTCTTAATAACTGTCATGTATTATTCAATTAGCACAGCTTTGTAATTAATACTGCATGAAGACACTGTCTACTCATGTCGTACTGATAATTTCCTGCTCACACATGCCATAATATATATATTCTTAGAAATTTTTTTTTACCCAAAGCTGTAGCTTTCAGATGCAAAATCCTCTTATTGAGTAAAGTCTGGGTTTCCAGGTAAATGCCCACACTTCAGTATTCCACATCTTAACAATATGGAAAAGAGACGTTATTATGCATTTCCTTTCTCAAGCAGTCTGAAAGAGATATTAAAATTAATTAGACTGTTTTCAGTGCTTAATAACTTTATCAGAATCAGATGTTTATGAAGTGCTCATAGGTAAATGATTTCTGGTCTATGGAAAGTTGTACCTTATAGCAAAGACAGAAGGAGAAGACAGATCTCCTGGCACTCTAACAGGATTTTCCAGCATGAATCTCACAGTTTTATCACACAACTAACATAACTTAAATAGGTCACACTGAATGTTATACCAATAATAAATAAAATTTCAAAAATGCACATTTTAGTGATTAAAAATTCTTTTCAAGTTGTCACCTTAGTATGTAATAATGGCCTTCTATTTGGTAGAGAGTCTTCCACCATCACATTTATAAGATAAAATAAATCTTTTAAAGTACCTCACTAATGTTATTTTAAATTATTGGACTCCAGCTTCTAAAAAATTATACTTTATATGTGTTACTGTTTAAGTACAGTCGATTCAGAAACAATAATTGGTAGGCTCATTAATTATTGAACAACTCATTGTTACCTGGTGAAAGGTATCTTCAGAACTTACCCTAAAATATAAGCAGTGCTGGGACTAATATAGCATGAAGTTGTTTAGTAACTATTTTGAGTTGTGGTAAATTAATAAATATGTCTTTCTGACTTCAAAAAGCATGTGATGTAAGATAAATTTAATTTTACTGATATTTAGTATTTACAAAATAATGGTTAAGATTCTAGATTTTAGAGTTTCATTCCATTCATTTCAATAATGGTTCAACCATTAACTTTCTCTTTCACTTGTCCCTTAATTTATACTTGTGAAATTAGTTTATTGGTTTATAAAAATAGTCTATATAATAAAGAGTTTCATCAAAGGATATTTCTAAGAATCTGAAATATGATATCAAATAAACATAGAATGTTTACTGTCACAACAGATGCATTTCAAAAACTTTGGGATTTATTATTTTCTACTTTTTACTATTTTAGGTATATATCTATTTATTCATTCTAAAATATTATTTATGTCTCTGTTATGTTTCTGCTATGATGGGGATAGAATCTATTTGCAGAAATAAACAAAAACCAACATCATCATTGATCATATAATATTGAGTGTCATGCAGTATGTTCCCAGAGCACAATTAAACAATATCTACACTATGTCTATCTGTATCTGTAAGTGTTAGGATGTTGAAAGTGATACATGGGAGGTCAGTGAACCAAAATTCAAAAAGAATATTTTATTTTGTCCAAAAGGAGAAAACAAACAAGCAAAAAGCTGTAAAATGAATTAAGATGAGGTGACAGAAATTGAAGACAGGAAGCACTTATGAGAAGCAAAGACAATCTCGAGAAAGCTTACAGAAATAAAAACCTTCAGAATGTCTAGGACTAGGAGTATCATATGCAAAGTGAAAAGAGACAAAATGAAAAACTGTACAGTGATGTGATAAAATTACAGAAATATCATTTAAGCCTTGATAATCTGTGTGAAAGAGACACCACAATTTAGCTGTTTTAAGAGCAGTAATTAAACAATACAATCTCATTCTTGGCAATACTAATTTATCTTTACCTTTGTATAATCTGAGTAAAAGAAACTAGTCAAAAGACAGTTATAGCAGTAAAAGTGAGAGGTGGTAGGACTCTTTAGAAGAGGGAATAGTTAATAGAAGCTCAATCTGGACATATATCAGAAATCAAATTGAAGGACCCCGTGTATTGTGATGAGTCATTTCAATTGTAACTTTGTCAGGCTTTGAAATCACCTAGGAGACAGTCTTCTGAGGGACTCTGAGAGAGATTATTTAGATTAGATTAGCCTTTGAGCATTTCTATAGTATTATTACCTTTATTAGGTTAACTGAGGTGGGAAGATCCAAATGAAATGTGACTGGAATTGACAGTTTTTTTCACCCCATATACCTGTCTTCTAACACAATAATAACCCAAATTAGAGCAAATTAGAAAAAGCCCAAATTTAATGGGTACAGAGTAAAACAATCCTGTTTAATCCCTGTAAAGGCAGGGGGAGTCCCATGACACTTATCTGACCTTAAGTAATGTGCAGGTGTTGTCTTTAGCAGCCCCAGGGAGGGCTAACTTTTGGTGGGCTTTCTCAGGCACAGGGGTCTGGAACAAAGTGTAGCTCTAGGGAAGGGGTCATTGTTTGGCAGGCTTTGAGGGGGCAGAATCTGAGGATAGAGAGATTGTGCTCTCCACTTAGCCATTCTAGACTCTTTGGATATATGATATGGACAGCAGGGACTGAAGTAGAGCTTTCACCACAATATTTCAGTAGAGGGGAGCAGGTTCTAATCTGGCTGCATCCTATAGGAATGGGTCAATATAGGGAAGGAAAAGTCAATATTGGTGGGCTCACATGTAGCAAGAGGTGTGAGTGGAGGCACATCCATCCTAGAGACCACATGCACCGGTTTTTAAGGAGTTGGTGAAAGCAAGTTGCTGAAAAAAAAGTATTAACACCTTTTCTAAGAGTGGGGCTAACCATGGAAAAGGTGATGTGGCTGCTAATACAGAAGGAGCAAGATGACTCATCAATACATGAGTCAGATGAAAAAGAAGATACGCCTTTGAATCTGTAGAGGTGGCACCAGGACTGATATTTCAGGAGCTTGGAAGGGAATGGCATGCCAAATCATGGGGTGATGTGTTATAGGACCACAGGAGCCATCACATCTGCTGTTTCCCTGGAGGCTATAAGTGTCTGTAAAACAGCTGGAAAAGATTTATATCATAGTGTCACAGTTAAAGGGTTAAAATCTACTGAAATTTAAGAACAGTTAAAAAACTATAGTTAGTGCTGTATCAGACTATCAAAATTACAATTGTCAATGTTAAAACATTGAACCTCTGAGTATCATCTGAAACCAGTTTATACTGTACCATGGAGTCTGTGGATGAGGCATATATGTCTGTAATTTTAACAGAAAACTTACTAATGAGCCACCTGGTCATCAAATAAAATCACATCTGAGTAGAATACAATTAGCAGAAGTGAAACAGTTTTCCAGCTACCTAGGCAACCCAAGTATCTCTGTAGTCATTGAGGGACAAGTCCCAGAGGCCACATTTGTTCAGCTGACAGGCCCAGAAGATCTTGTTTTTCCTATGGAGTAGAAATTTGGGGAGATCAATCTACCTTTCTCAGCAGGGCAGAGGCAACTGATCCTCATTGCTCCTTATACAGTCTGGACAGAACCTAAGCAGCAGTGTAAGGTAGCTTTGGTTGCAGCACAGGAATAAAATATGCTTGTTGGCCATGATGCAGAATCTGTAAGGTCAGGAAGCTCACTGCCTTGTGAAGATGCTACAGGAGGAAATTGAGAAACAGCATAAAAGCACATGCTATAGAGCTAAGTAAGTCAGAACAGCAAGCTGAAAGTTTTGAAAAAGAAATATTTAGGAGTGGAAGGTATAACATAGAAACTTAAAACCAAAGGGAACAGTTATCAGAGGGTGAAAGCCATGTGGGAATCTGGCTGCAGCTTCAGCTTTGGAACTCCCAGGATGTTGCGGGAGGGGGAACAAACAGCCCTGTGCTGGGCATGAATCCCAGCTTGACCAGACCAACATCAGGGAAGGAAAGGCATTCAAGAGAGTGATATGTTGGGGAAACTAGTAGAGCTATTGGATAGATGCAGTAGGTACAGATAGCCAGAAAAACAGTAAGATATAAATGGAAAGAAAATGGAGGGAGCAGGAAGACAGTGCTTATGTACCTGGCCAGTGGTAGCTCAAACCAATGTATAGTGAGACAGCCATAGTTTGATTTTGTAAAAGGGGTGTTTGTGAATCTGGCTTTGAATTGTAAGTGCCCATATGGCAAATCTATGCTGGAACCTGGGGCCTAATGCAGTGCATCTACTATGGTGTAAGCTTTGGGTTAGAAAAACAGAGAGTGTGGAAAACATACTTTCACAGAATATCTTCTGAATTGGTCCTACACCAACAAGGCAGGTCTTTGTTCTGTAAATGGGTCTCAGCCTGGCACAGATGCGTTTTAGGCAGGACACCCTGAAAATCGAAGGAGGCCCTGGGCCTCTGAGGCAGTGACTTAGAGAGGCAACTTACCTAGCCAAAATTCCATCTTAGTCTGGTGGAGAGAAAGTGTGTCAGAGAAGGTTGTTTTTCCACCACTCAGCCCTAGGCTGTTGGGAGAAAATTCAGTCCTCTTAGGTGGAATCTTCAGATGATAGGTTTTTGCATCTTGATGAGCCTCTGCCTACACAATAATCCAAAGTAGATCAAATTAGAAAAGGCCGAGGTTTAATGAGTATAGAGCAAAGCAATCTTGGGTGATCTCTGTAAAGGCAAGGGGAAGTCCCATGGCTAATAAGGCTACTGGGCCCTAAGTAACCTGTAGGTGTGGTCTTGACTAGTCCAAGGGAGGGGCTGACTTTTTGTGGGCTTCCTGACCAGGGCTGGGTTCTGAAACCAAGAGCAACTCTAGGACAGGGGCCAATGTTTGGTGGGCTTCTAGGTGGTGGTATCTGGGAGATAGAGATTGGGCTCTCCACTCTATCATGAATGAGTACTGAAATACATAAAACAGGCAAGTTTAGATAATTAAAATTATTTATCTCTCTCTTCTCTCTGGCTGTGAATGCAATGGAATCAACTGCCCCATATGTTTGATACCCTAATTTTTGCAGTTTTCTATTTATGAACTATACTATAGAACTGTGAATTTAAATAATCTCTTTCTGCCTTAAATTTCTATTGTCAAATTGTTTTATTATAGCAATAAGAAAATCAGATTAGTTATGGCTGTAAAGATGAAAAGAAAGGCTTGAATGCTTATGAAAATATTTGGCAGTAGCATATACTCACCTTTAAAAGATATACTGAACTAAGCAATATTGGGGCAGTGGGACCATGGGACTGCCTGCAGCCTGCCCAGGGAAGGGATGGGGATTTGTGGAGAAGAAAGAATGACTTGATGTGGTGGTAGGGGGAAGGGATCTTGAATAAGGATATACACGGTTAGAAAATGTGACTTTGTTGTTCATAATAATAATAATAAAGGAAAAAATAAAAATAAATAAATAAATCCATCATCAGCAAAAGAAAGTAAACAATGAGGGAATAAGAAATAGATATTATCATCTTCTGTTTGGAAATGCTTTGACACTTTAAAATAGAGACGTACACTATGCAACTGACACTTTAAAACAGAGATGTACACTAAGCAACTGGATAGGTGCTGGTTAAGAGTTTACAAGAAATAGAATCTTAAGTTTAGGCATCATACTGTAGAAATTGAAAATAAATTTATGGATAAAATAAAATGTTCCTTGAAAAATTTGTGGACCTCAGGAACAAAAATAGCTTATGGTGATAGCAATTCTTACTTTTCTTTACTCTGTCAAATTCTTTCTTATTTCAGATAATCAATGACAGATAAAAATGTATAAAGTCAAAAGAGCTCCAAAACTGGGACAAGAAAATGATATGAAATGTATGAAAGAACTTTATAGAATGTGATATAATGAAAGACAAGGCAAGAGATACCTTGATGAGTTAACAAATACCAGTTTTAAATGCACTATGGCCAGGGTGGGTCTATCAAATTTCACAGAGAAGAATAGTTCTAATGGTTGTTACAGATGCCCTATGGTGTCATAAATGAAACTACTCATAAATACATTTATGCACAGATCCTCTGGATGTTATCTTACATGGCCAAAGAGTGAACATTGTATTTCCTTGAAAAAAATGTGAATTATAGATTCTGATGGAAAAAAATATGATGGCTTTTTCTATATGGATTCTAAATATAATGAAACATATAAGAGAGAGAGACAGAGAAACATTTGACCAATGTAAAAAAAAGGTAATATGACCACAGAAACAATGATGTAGCCATAAATCAAAGATGAATTATTTGTGAGAGATAGAACTGTGAATTTTGTGTCTAGTCATCAAGTTTGCATAAATTTATTACTATGGGACATAGAACCTATTAAATTAAGGTGTGTTGTTTTTTTGTACTTTTATTTATTAGGCTGATCCCTTCTTTTTATAATATGTCACTGAAACATATTTGACATTTTAAGTTTCTGAATTTGTTCTGTGGAAGGTGTGTGAGGATAAAGTTTCAATGAATTTATTATCACACATGAAGAAAACTTAGAGTTCACATTATTGTATACTGTTTGAAATTTATTATCATTGTTAATTTTGTGAACAAATAATTGTTTTATGGTAGCAAAGTGTTCATTGTGTAAATTCACAGCTTCTCAATTCTTATAATTGATTTTCTTTCCTTTTACTTATTATGTGACTTTTTCTGGAGAGATAAACAAGCATTTATTCAATCCAGATAGGATATTGAGAACAGAGCAAAGTAACAGTCCAACCATTTTGAGCTTAGTGATTCAGTAAATTTATCTGAATTCTTAGGGCTGTAGTAGTGAAAAGACCGTTTCAGCATGGGTCAAGGTTCCCGGAAGCTTTATCCATGGAGCACCCTGTATAACTTGCCAACAACCTTAGCAGGTTGGAGATATTCTTATTCTTTTTTTTTTAAAAAAAAAAAAAAAAAAAAAAAAACCTTTTATTTATTTATTTTATTTGCCTTGGTGTTTGCCTGGAACTGGGAACTGGAACTACAGACAGTTGTGAGCTGCCATGAGGGTGCTAGGAATTGAAATCAGGTTCTCTGGAAAAACAGTCAGTGCTCTTAACCGCTGAGCCATCTCTCCAGCCCCCAGTTGTCTTATTCTTAACAGTCATTATTGGTTATATAACATTGGGAAAAGACCTTGTGAATCATGAATATTTCTAGGATATTTCAGAAACTTATGTATTTTCTTTGCTTCCTGACGCTCACTTCAGGAAAAAAAATTAAATATTTTTTAAAGATTTATTTATTTATTATGTATACAGTATACATGAGGGTATCTTATCTCATGACAGATGGTTGTGAGCTACCATGTGGTTGCTGAAAATTAAACTCAGGATCTCTGGAACAGTAGCTTGTATCTTAATCTCTGAGCTATATTCTACTATCCCCAAAAAGATTTTTTTTTAATACAGAGTAAATAACTACAACAGACTTCTTTCAGCTGTTTGCTAAGGACATACATAATTAGTAATGTTTCATCCACTCCTGTCTTTTTTTACTATTCTACCTTTGATTCCAGCACTAAGAAACCTATAGCTATCTTAAAAACTTTGATACTTTCACATGCAAGCTAATTTTACCCATTTGTGACCTCTGAGGTAGTACTATGAAAAGTATCATTACTTTATGCAGATGCAGAAACAGAGGCTTACAAAATCCAAAGTAGCACTAGGCTTAAAGCCTCTTCATTCTTCTTTCTATTACATTGTTAAGGGCAAACAAACACCTGAGACAGATTATTATTCTATTTATGATGTATAGAATCTGAGTTTTTAAAATTTCTATGGATTTCAAGGGTGATTCTAGGGCTGGTGTTCAACAAACACACTCTGAATAGCAAGGAGACTTACAAGTTATGAGATTAATAATATAAATTATACATTTAAACTAAAAACATTAATTTTAGTTTCAAAACTTATATGCTTGGTTTGCAGAACCATGTGGCAAAGAAGAATATTAACAGATGTCTTAATGAAAAATACAAGTATAAACATTATTATAAGTAGTTCATATTTTTATTGTACTTTAATGTAGATTATTATGAATGATTATCTACAACATAAAACATATATCATACATTTGTTTATATAAAACATAATACTCAAATGCCAACTCTGATTAGACATATTATGAATATAATATGGTTTGAGGTAATCACAGAACCAATAAATGATACCATATTTCTGATACCTTTCATTTATCAAAAAAAGATGTTTTTCATGCAATACATCCTGTTTACAATTTTTTTTTCTTTTCCGACTTCTGTCCCACATTCTCTCACATCTTGATCCATCCCCCTTTCTATCTCTCATTTTTAATTAAACTGGAAGAACCCTACTGCAGCAATCAGAAAGGACATGAGGTCCTTGCTGGTTTGCCTACTCCTCTAGCCCTAGGCACAACAATGTAACATGAGGCTCCTGACCCTAGGTTAGCCCCAGTTTGGAGGACATTCCCACTGCTGCTTATCTGAACCATCAATCCCAAAGTCCCAAAGGAACACACAGACACTTATATTAATTTCATCCTGCTTGACTTATGGCTCAGGCATACTGCTAGCTAGCTTTTTCATCTTTATTCAACCAATTTTCATTAACCTGTCTTGGCACATTGCCTGTGGCTTACCTATTTTGCTTCATGTTGATTCTTCGGTGGCTGGATCGTCTCTCTCTGACTCTCTCTCTGACTCCTCTCTCCTTCTCTTACATATGTTCTGATTTCCCTGTCTACCTACAGTGCCTGATATATATATATAGGCCAAAACAATTCCTTTATTTAAAGAATGATATTCACAGCATATAGAAAGACATTCCCACATCACAACAGCACATACTTTACCCCTCCCCTACAGTCATCCCAGTCTCAGAGACCCAGTACCACCCTCCTCCATCCCTGTAAATAACATCCCCAAGACTCCAGAGTCCAAATGAGACAGATGCCACATGCAGGAAAGATATCACACACACTACTACTATTGTAATCAGGAAGGACCAGTAAGCCTCTAACCCTCTGAGACTCAACAGTACCCTACCCTGATCCTACACCTAGCATCCAAGACTCACCACAGTCAACCAGAACAGCACACCTAAACTGTAGCAATCAGAAAGGAGAGCAATCCAAAAATACAAATTGAAATAATTAGGGCCCCTGAAGACATAGGCTCCAAGTATAGTAATTTGAGGAAGAAATAGGTAGAAGGCAGTGTAGGAATACATTCAACAACATAAAAATAAACAATTAGCACCTCCAAAAAATAGAGGTTCTATAACAGCTAGATCTAAACTTCCCAATGCTGATGAAGTAGAAAAAAACAACCTTAACATAACTTGAAAATTATCTTAAAAAATGGAAAATAAGACAAAAAATAGAAGAAATTAATAAATCCTTTAAAGAAGGCCAACAAAGCTAAGAAAAACAATCAGATGAAGGGAACAGTCCAAGACTTGAAAATTGAAATAAAAACAACAAAGAAAGCACAAACTGAGGAAAGTCTAGAAAAGAAAATCTTAGTAAATGAATAGAAACTACAGAGGCAAGCACCAACAGAATACAAGAGATGGAAGAGAGAATCCCAGGCTTTGAGATATGATAAAATAGATTCATTGGTTAAATAAAATAGAAAGTGTGATTTCTTTGTTCATAATAATAATAAAAAAAGAAAATGTCAAGTATAGAATTTTTTAACACTAAACATTTTGAACATCTGGGAAACCATGAAAAAAATCAAACCTAAAAATCACGGGGACATAAGAAGAATTCCAGCTCAAAGACACAGAATATATATTAAATAAAATTATTGAGAAAAACTTTTCCAATCTAAAGATAGTCAAGCTTATGGAGGTACAAGAAGCTTACAGAACACCAAATAGACTGGACCAAAAACAATCCTTCACCTCATAATAATCAAAAGAGTAAACAAACAGAATAAATAAAGAATTTTAAGAGAAGCAAAAAGAAGTCCAAATATCATGCAAAGGCATACTTGTCAAAATTACAACAGAATTCTCCATGGGAATTCTAAAAGTCAGAAGGACATGGACAGACATACTGCAGACACTAAGAGACCATGAATGCCAGTCCAGACTACTATATTCAGCAAAATATTCAATTTTTATGAATGGAGAAAACAGAATATTCTATGAAAAAACATTTAAATAATGCATATGCATAAATCCAGTTCTATAGAAAGTACTAGAAGAAAAACTCTAGCCTAAAGAAGTTAGGTAATCCCATGAAAACACAGGCAATAGATAACCTCACATGAGCAAACCACAAAAAGAGAAAAACACACATCACACAAACACACACACTACCATCACCAACAATATAAACAAAGATAACAACTAACAATCACTGTTTATTAATATATCTTGATATCAATGGACTCAAATTGGCTAATATCTATAAATAGACTTCTAATACAATTAATCAAAAGAGAAGAAGAATATTTTCTATTTATCACAGGAAATAATCAATCAAGATGAAGTCTCAATTCTGAACATTTATGACCCAAATACTAGGTACCTACATTTGTAATAGAAACATTACTGAAGATTAAATCACATCAATCCACATATACTAGTAGTGGGAAACTTAACACTCCACTCTCGCCACTGGATAGGTCTTCCAGACAGAAACTTAACAGAGACATAAAAAAATAAAGATGTTATGATTCAAATTGATCTAACAAACATCTAAAGAACATTTCATCTGAATACAAGAGAATATAAATTCTTCTCAACACTTCATAAAACCATCTTCAAAAATAAATATATAGTCAGTAACAAAGCAAACCTCAATAGATTCTTAAAAACTGGAGCAATCTCTTCTATCTTATCAGACCACTATGGCTTAAAAATTAGAATTTACAATTCTCAGCAGAGGAACTACGTACGAATGGCTGAAAGGCACCTGAAAAAGTTCTCTTCATCTTTAGCCATCAGAGAAATGCAAATCAAAACAACTTTGAGATACCACCTAACACCTGTTAGATTGGCTAAGATAAAAGGCACAGATGACAGCCTATGTTGGAGAGGATGCAGAGCAAGGGAAACATTCCTCCATTGTTGGTGGGTGTGTAAGCTTGTTCAGGCACTTTGGAATGCAGTATGGTGGTTTTTCAGAAAATTGAGAATCAATCTCCCCAAGGACCCAGCAATACCACTTCTGGGTATATACCCTAAAGAGGCACATTCACACTCCAAAGGCATTAGCTCAACTATGTTTATAGCAGCATTATTTGTAATAGCAAGAACCTGGAAACAACCTAGATGTCCCTCAACTGAAGAATGGATTAACAAACTGTGGTACATCTACACAATGGAATACTACTCAGCAGTAAGAAAAAATGATATCCTAAAATTCTCAGGTAGATGGATGGATTTGGAGAATATCCTCCTGATCCAGGTATCACAAACTCAGAGAGATAAGCAGGGGATGTACTAGTGGTCTCTAAACAAACAAACGAGAAAAAAAGCCAAACATGCCCAAGCGGCAAACCACAACCACTGAACAGCATGGGATCAGAAACACCCTGGACTGACCCTTCAAACCCCACTCCAACTATAGGATCACCTGACTCACTCTTGAGGGAGTGGGGACAAAACTGGATTTGGCCAGGAGTGGAGACTGATCCAAGCATTGTTGGGCCAGTGTGACCATAGGACTGTCTACTCCCTGCCCAGGGAGGGGATGGGGAGTTGCAGAGAAGAAAAATGACCTGATGTGGCTGGAGGGGGAAGGGACCTTGAATAAGGATATACAGGGATGGAAAAAAAATTCAGAGGGAAAGCTGAACACATAGTAAATATATGTGTAGCAATCTTATTTGCATTACCACCTTTGATAAACCATGCTAATGATTCTTATCCTCTTTATAGTTATTAACTTTTCCGCATTTTAAATTCATTTTACTGTTTTTTGATAAATACAAAATAAAGAAGGAAAAAAAATAGAATTTACATTATAATTTTGAACACTATTCAACCTAATTATACTTACACAATCCCTGGGTACAATGTGAAGTAATTTTTTTAAGCTATCCTGAATGTTTTACTTTGTTATATAATGTTTGATATTGTTTTTCAAAAAATCAGTAAAAAGAAAAAAGAAAAATAATTCATATAGGAAAAAGAGTGATGGGAATAAAAGGAGGAAAACAGAGAAAGAGAAGGGAAGGTAGAAGGCAAGAAAGAAAGGAAGGAAGAAAGGAAGGGAGGGACGGAGAAAGAGTGTCTCAGTCAGTTATAGGCTTCATTGTATCATTTAAAAATTCCTATATTAAAATTCTACCTAACTCTTCTAATTTCAAAAAGTAGTAGAATTTTATGCCCTAATAAAATTTTCAGTTGAATCATTAATAAACAACTCAAAGAAAATTAGAATCCAACACCACAAATTGCAGAAAGCCTACAAACCCATGGAAAAGCGACTTGGCTTCACGGGTAGTACAGTCTGCACAGATCAGGACTGATGTAATAGCAGCAAGGAAGCAGAGAGCTTTGAAACTCAGACACTTGTCCAAAGCAGAGTCAGAGGTGAGCAGATTCCAGTTCCTGGGCCACTTGTCTGGAGAATCCCTCTCCCGGATCGGGGTCATTCCCAAAGTTCTGATCTCAGACTTTTGCCAGCAGACAGACCCTAGGCATTAACTAGGAGGTATTCTTCCAGGGACCCCTAAAGGAAGAGACCTCACAGGGCCAGGCCCCACTTCCCGGACAACAAACTGCGTCATTGAAACCCAGAACTGCATTCAGAGCAGAGTCAGAGATCGAGGAGACCCCTTGCTCAGTGTAGACAGGAGATACACAAGCTCTGTAGTAACAACTGACTAGAGCTGACTAATTGTGAACAACTGAAGCCATGGGCAGACACCTGTGTCTCTTTTTAAGAGAGGGCCATGCACGGGTTTACAATGCCACGTTTCAGAGTGTTCCTCTGTATGCAGCACTGCATGAGTTTATGCAGCCATGCCCAGTGCTGTGCCTCCATAAGAGGTGCATCTTTCAGGAGCTATGTTGGCTTCAACACTTGGAGTGTCAAGAATCTTTACACCCAGTGACATGTTGGGTTCACCACGTGGAGTGTCAGGAATACTTACAGCTGAAAGGCACATGAAAAAGTGTTCAACATCAGAGAAATGCAAATCAAAACAACTTTGAGATACCTACCTATATCTGGTAGAATATATCTGGTCAGAACAGCTAAGATTAAAAACACAGATATCAGCCTATGCTGGAGAGGTTGCAGAGAGAAGGGAACACTCCTCCATTGTTGGTGGGAGTGTAAACTTGTTCAGCCACTTTGGAATGTAGTATGTTGGTTTCTCAGAAAACTGGGAAGAGAGAATTACCTGATGGGGTGGGAGGGGGAAGGGACCTTGAATAAGGGTATACAATTTAGAAAATGTGATTTCTTTATTCATAACAATAAAATAAAATAAAAAAGAAAACTGGTAATCAATTTCGCTAAGGACCAAGCAATACCACTCTTAGACATATATCCTAATAATGCCCATTTTGTACCCCAATATCATTAGCTCAACTGTGTTCATAGCAGCATTGTTCATAATAGCAAGAATCTGGAAACAACCTAGATGCCCCTCAACTGAGGAATGGAATAATAAACTGTGGTACATCTATACAATGGAGTACTACTCAGCAGTAAGAAAAGATGATACTCTAAAATTTGCAGGCAAATGGATGGATATGAAGAATATCCTTCTGAGCGAGGTAATACAATCCCAGAAAGAGAAGCAGTGGATGTACTCACTCATTAGTTGACTTTTAAAAAATTAAAAAGTGAGAGATGTCTTTGTACACAAGAACTGAAGGCTAGAGAACATGGCTAAATGACATAGTGCCTCATTTCTGCACTGATGGCCTCTGGCAGGTGTATGAGTGAGGAAAGAGTTGTTTTCTTTAAGGGTCTGGCCACAGGAAGTTTAATAATGCTCCAGTAAGTAAATGAGCAGCATGAATGGGCATTTTTGTAAAAGGGGAGATTATAAGAGTGTGCATGATTCTGAGAGGTCTGATAACAGAGTTTAATGGGGTGCATGATGTCAAAACTCCAAATAATAAATATACATATAAAAAAAGAAAAAATGAAATACTATGATTAATATCAAGGTTTCACTGGCTTTGTAACTTTTAAAGGCTTTGTTTATTTTTCAAGTTTTATGGAATTATATGTTATGTATTTGTCTTAGTTTTTTTAAGTTATAGTAGAATTTTGTTATAGGTTCATATTTTCTTGTGTTTGTTTCTGTTATTGCTGTTTTTTTATTTTTAGTATGGAGTATTTTATTAGTATTTCAAGCAGGTTACAAAGTATATAAGATTATTCATTGAATTTAGGTTTAATTTTGATATCTAAAAAGTCACCAGTTTTTTCAGAATCTTCAATTTATCAAAACATTTTTTTTTATTTTTTATTATGAATAAAGTCATATTTGTAAAAAGTCATATTTTCTATCCATGTATATCCTTGTTCAAGCTCCCTTCCCCCTCCTGCCCTTTTCAGTTACTCTCTCTTCTCCAAATCTCTTTATCTCCTCCCCAGCAAGGGCAGGAGGTCACAAGGTAATGTATGTCCTTATGATTTACTGGAATTTCATTCATATCTGTTATAATGTTTGCCTTTCAATTTCTAGTTTTATTGAAATAGGTCTTTTCTTTTTTTGTTTATTTTGGTTAAGGATTTGTCAATTGTGTTTAATACTTAAAAAATAAATGTACTAATTAATTAAAATAGATAATTACAGACCAATCTCCCCCATGAATGTTGATGTAAAAATGCTTAATAAAATACTGGTAAGCTGAAACCAAGAACACATAAAAAAATATTCACCATGATCAAGTAGGCTTTATACCACAAATTCAGGGATGGTTCAACATAAAAAACGTCTTTCAATGTAATCCACCATATAAACAATATGAATAGAAAAATTCATGGTCACCTCATTAGATTCTGACAAAGAAGGCAAACAGATATCTATTACCCTGCACAAAACTCAAGTGCATATGGATTCAGGATCTCAACATAAACCTAGTTACATAGACCCTGAAAGAAGAGAAAGTGGGAAGTAGCATTGAATATATTGTAATAGGAGACCACTTTCTACATATAATACTAACAGCAGACACTGAGACCAACAAGTAATAAATGGGATCTCCTGAAACTGAGAAGCTTCTGTAAGGCAAAGGACAGTGTCCATAAGAAAAAATTCTACAGTATAGGAAAAGAACTTTAACAACCTCACTTCAGGTCGAGGGCTAACTTCCCAAATATATTACAAACTCAAGGATCTAGATTTCAAAAAACAAATAAAAAATCCTATGTGGATATATATTACATATTTAATAAAACCTGAATAACAGAAAGAGGAAGCATAACAGTCAATTCTCACCCAGTTGTCTTGCAGTTTCCTCAGCCTTGCTCCTGATCACTTCTGCCAGTCCTTCTGCCTTTTTGGTTCATAAGAGGGCTTATATACCCTTCTCCTCAACTGTATCCCATCCAGATTAGGATTAAAGGTGTGTATTACACTATTATGTAGCTAACCTTGAACTCACAGAAACAGTGGAAGTTCTGTCACTGGAGTGACTCAGAAGGTCACCACTCCTGACTTTTTCTGTGCTGGGATTAAAGGGGTATGTGATTGAATCTCAGCTGTTCATCCTTGTACTCAAGGATCAAGAATTTCCTGAGCTATCTGCCTAGGATTTGATTGCGTACTCTCTCCCCAATATTCAGGTTTTATTAAATATGTAATATATCACAAACCTGTACAAAATTAAAAAATAAGGTACATGTATGAAAAGAGAATTTTCAACAGAAGAATCTAAAATGAGTGAAACACATTTAAGGAAATGTTCAACATCCTTAGGCATCAGGAAAATGCATATCAAAATGACACTGACATACTATCTTATAATTGTCACAATAGCTAAGATTAAAAAAAAAAACACTTCTGACAGTCTATTGTGGAGTGGATGTGGAGAAAGGGAAATATTCATCCACTGTTGGTGGGAGTGTAAACTTCTATAGCCACTCTAGGAATTAGTGAGTCAGTTTCTCAGAAAATTAGAAATCATCCTAACTCAGGATTTGGCAATACTATTCTTGAACATATACCCCAAAGATGCTCAACAATACCACAAGGACACCTTAAACTATGTTTATAACAGCATTATTCATAATAGCCAGAACCTAGAAGCCCCTCAGTCAAAACCTAGATGCCCCTCAACCAAAGAATAGATAAAGAAAATGTGTTGGTATATTTACACAATGGAGATTTATTCAATGGTAAAAACACAATGACATCATGAAACGTGTAGGCCAATAGAAGGACCTAGAAAAAATCATTCTGAATGTGGTAACCAAGACCCAGAAAGATGAACACAGTGTGTACTCACTCTTAAGCAAATAGTAAATGCAAAGCAAATAATGAACAGACCAGATGATTTTACAACCCCAGAGAAGCCAGGTAGAAAGAAGGACCCTAAGAGGAATATACATTGATAGCCCCAGGAAGTGGAAATTTTTAACATCTCCTCAGGAAACTTAGAAGGAAATGTAGAGGGGATAGGGTAGAGGGTGTATACATGGGGATTTGAGAAGGTCAAATTGGAGGAGGGATAGAGAGGGTGAGCAATGAAAAGATATCTTGACAGAGTGAGACATTATATGTTTAGGAAGAACCTGATGCTAGAAAAATCCACAGGAACCCACAAGGAATTTCCAGCTGACTCCTAGAAATACTGGAAAGGATGCCTAAATTAGTCTTTCCCTGGAGTCAGATTGAGGACCACTCTAATTTTTATCATAGAACCTACACCCAATTACTGAGGAAGCAGATGCATATGACTACAGCCAAGCTCATGACCAAATACCTGGAGTAGAGTTGAAGGGAGGAAGGAGGGAATTAAAGGGAAAAAGGGGTTCAAAGATGCTAAGGAGAAAAGCACAGAGACAGGTGACCCAATCTAATAGAAGTGCATGGACTTTGGACAAACAGCTGGAGAGTCTGCACAGGACTAAGGACCTCTGAATGCAAATGGCAATTGAGTTGATCAAGCTGTTAGTGGGCCTTCTGCATATGAGACTAGGAATTATCCCAGTTATGTGAACTAGCTTTTTACAGCCTACTCCCAAAGGTAGGATGCCTTGCTCAGCCTTAATAGAGAGAGGAAGAGAAAGGTTCTGCCTCAACTTGTTATGTTAGTTTGAGTAGACTATGCAAAGTAGATCTTATTCACTTTGAGGAGTAGGTGGGGTTGAGGTGGGAAGAGGTGAAGGGGTGAGCAGGAGAAGAGGAGAGAGGCAGAACAGTGGAAGATATGTAAAAGGAATCTTATTAATAATTAAATAACAATAAAAGAAACTTGCATCTAATGAATAATAAAATAAAATATAAAATAAAAACAAACACATGTAGTAGGACAAAATAAAACTTTTTTTTGCTTTTATTGTTCTTAGTCATTCTTACAGCTGTAAAATGAAATTTTAAAGACTTTTTAATTACTTTCTTTTGATGACTAAGAGTGTTGAATAATTATTAAATATTTCTTATCCATTTGAGTTTTCTCATTTGAGAATTATTTGTTAAAATATGTACATCAGTTTTTAAAATTTGGTTATTAGTTTTCTAAATATCCAGTTGTTTAGATATTTACAAATTGTAGATACTATTATTTATTAGATGTGTAAAAAATCACAATTTGGTATAAATCTTTAATTATTCCAAAGGATACTGCATTGCTCAAATGAGGGGATACTTTACTATGTGTAAGCTTTTCAGTTTCATAAAGTCCCATTTATTAATTATTGATGTTAGTGGCTGCAATATCAGTGCTCTGTTCAGGAAGTTATCTTCTGTGTTGATACATTCAAAGCTATTCCTCATTTTCTCTTCAGGCTGATTCAACATGTCTGGTTTTAAGTTGATGTCTTTGATACACTTGGACCTGAGTTTTGTGTAGTGTAATAGGTCTGGATCTAGTTTTATTTTTCTAAATGCAAACATCCAGTTCATGTATCACCATTTGTTTTAGATGCTTTCTTTTTTTACAGTGTGTATTTCTAGCTTCTTTATAAAACTTTAGGTATGCATAGTTGAGTGAATTTATATTTTAACTTAGAATATTATCTATTTATGGAGCTTGTTTGCCATTTATGAAACATGGTGTTAGTTCTGTGTAAGTTTATATATTGTCTTTTAATATGACTTGGAGCAGTAGGATATGTAATAATGCCTTTACTGATTGTGAGACATTGTTTATTCTTACACCCAAGAAAGTGTTTTCTTCTACTTGACAGTTAATAAGCAAATTTCCAGTTATTTGGCAACAAAAAATAATAGAAAACATATTTCATTCATATAATTAGCATTTAAATTAAGCACATTGCCAAATAGTATTAGAACACTAATGTGGAGTCCCTGGGGGAAAAATGATTCCTTATTATCCTATAGTATATTTCATGCTCTCTCTCTCTCTCTTTCTCTGTTTCTCTGTCTCTCTCTCTCTGTCTCTCTCTCTCTCTCTCTCTCTCTCTGTCTCTCTCTCTCTCTCTCTCTCTCTCTCTCTCTCTCTCTCTCTCTCTCTGTTTGAGCTTTACCATAATCATAAATGTAAATTAAACCAGTAAATCAGTTTTTCTTTTGCTAGGACAGAAATGATAACTAAAATTTTAAAAAGACTAAAACTAAATGGACTTTATTAGTTTTCTCTTGTAAAGTCGATTATTTAAGATATAATTAGAAAGGTCTTAGTTATTTGAGCTTCATTGGTGACTTAGAGTAGCCAGTAGAAGGAAATCAAGTATTTCTGAGCAACAATGATGCAATCAATTCAGAAATGATGAGAATGATGCTAATTTGAATCCTATACTAAGGCTCATTTTAAATTTATGTTTTTTTCACATTTATGAAAGGTATTTTCATGATCAGTTCACTTTCCCTGGGGAAAAATAACAGCTATAGTACTTTAACTATCTTAAATCTCAGCTGCCAATGCAGAGATTATATATTTAATCTGGTATTTTATTTTCTAGATACTTTCCAGGATTTTATTTAGTTTTTTATAAAACTATGATCATCTTTTATATTCACCTTTATATTGGTGCTTTTAAAAACAGAATTACAATATAAACATGCATATTGTCAAATATTTTTTTGAATCTCACTTTTATTAGTTTGCTATTGTTCATGTTGCTTTTTTTTTTAATCAGGGTCTCATTTGCTACAGGCAAGATTCTAACTTAACATTTGGTCAGAGATAACTTTGAGAACACCTGATCTTGTGGTCTCTACTTACCCTATACTCAGACTATAGTGTGTACTCACAGGCATGGCTCCAGATATACACTGTAAATACACATAGTTGTCTAAACTTTTGTATTCACTGTCTATTGTTGGATATTTTAATTACAAGTGAGTACTTATTATACTCATTTTAAGGCATTCTTAATGTTTATTTGTGATTAATCTGATATTTTAATTACTGTCTCTAAATTTAAAATATGATATCAATTTTAGCAGTCTTATCTTGTATTTTTATACTCATGAGAAAAAAAAAACATTTCTGTGGCAAGATGTTCTATGGACAAATTTTTATTTGGCAGGATAGTGGCATAGATAAGTGATTTCAAAAGGTGCAGACAAAACCTTATATGTATTATAAATATTATTCAGTGAAAGGCAAACTCCACTCTTTCATTTAAGAATTCATAAAAAAAAATCATTCATTCCCCTTAACTAATCCTATCCCAGTGAGTTTTAAAAGACAGAGAATAAGATGCCTTACTGTTCTAAAAATTGTTTTCCCTACTGGAAAGATTGCAGTTAGATGGAAAGGAAAGGAAGATTCTTAAAGTATCCCAGATTCAAACATAAACAGTAGGATCAATCTGGCAGGGGAAAAAAAAAAGAAAAATTCTGATGTTGATGCAACAATTCTGAAATGAAAATACTTATATCATTCTAAATATAAACAGCAAAAAGTATAGTGTTAATTCCTCATGTTATTTACTTAACTTAAAATGCTCATATTTGAAAATATTTTTTCCTTATTGGTAGAGTAAAAATCACATTTACATTATATAATTGTATAATATTGTAACAAATAACTGCTAGAGTAAACTGGGAGGTATGATACAATGCTCATCATCTTTAGCCATCAGAGAAATGCAAATCAAAACAACTTTGAGATATCACCTAACACCTGTTAGATTGGCTAAGATAAAAGGCACACATGACAGCCTATGTTGGAGAGGATGCGGAGCAAGGATAACACTCCTTCATGGCTGGTGGGAGTGTAAGCTTGTTCAGCCACTTTGGAAAGCAGTATGGTAGTTTCTCAGAAAATTGAGAATCAATCTCTCCAAGGACCCAGCAATCCCACTTCTGGGTGTATACCCTAATGATGCACAGTCATACTCCAAAGGCATTAGCTCAACTACGTTCCTAGCAGAGTTATTTGTAATAGCAAGAACCTGGAAACAATCTAGATGTCCCTCAACTGAAGAATAGATTAACAAACTGTGGTACATCTACACAATGGAGTACTACTCAGGATTAAGAAAAAATGATATCCTAAAATTTGCAGGCAAATGGATGGACTTGGAGAATATTTTCCTGAGCGAGGTACCACAAACTCAGAAAGATAAGCAGGGGATGTACTCACTCATTAGTGGACTCTAAACAAGCAAACAAGAAAAAAGCCAAGCATGCCCAAGCTGCAAACCACAACCACTGAACAGCTTGGGATCAGAAACACCCTGGACTGACTCTTAGGATCCCACTCCACCTAGAGGAACACCTGACTCTCTCTTGAGAGAGGGGGGACAAAACTGGATCTGCCAGTAGTGGAGACTGAACTAAGTAATATTGGGTCAGTGGGACCATGGAATTGTCTGCTGCCTGACCAGGGAGGGGATGGGGAGTTGTGGAGAAGAAAAATGACCTGATGTGGTGGGAGGGGGAAGAGACCTTGAATAATGATATACAGGGATAGAAAGCGTGACTTCTTTGTTAATAATAATAATAATAATAATAATAATAATAATTATAAAAAAGAAAATATTCAAATCACAAGACACAATGGTTTTCTCTTGAAAATGCTGTCATTGTCTCATTTAAAATATATTTTCAAGCTTATTTAGAGTTTCATCTTTTTATGAGAGGCTGAGTCATGATGTGGTAATTAGCAAAGTTTTTAATTTCTTTAATTCACATCCAGATGTTCAAATTGAGTGTGAATATAGAAAGATGATCATCTATCAAATTCCTTCACCTCTTGAACTTATTAAAAGAAACAAAATCACCTTGAACACAGAGAATAAGAAAAACAATTATTTATTTGCAATTTTGATGGGGAACTTTAATGATTCCTCATTCTTCTTCATTAATTAGAGAATATAAATGCCTTTATATTTTATTGATAATCCTGAGTGTCTAAATTGTCTATAAATAAATTTTTGTAAACTCTGCACTTGGGTGCATATTCGTGGTTATTGTTACATTTTTTTCTGATACTGAGAAATATTTGATGAAATAATAATATATTTTAATTTAAAATTTTCTTCTAGTGTACAAAGGCTTAAAAGTATGTGATAAACTTAAATATCATATTCAGATTTTTTTTACCCTCTGATAGGGTAAATTTAGAACTGTTAAGCTGAGGAGAATTCTTAAAATGTAAACTGAGTGCCTATGTGTCAGAAACACTGCAGGTAAGCGATAAGAACACTTCTCAGAGATATTTACTCTAGTTTTTCCATTTTAGCTTTCTGTGCTGGGTGCAAAAGTAAGAATATCAAAAATTACTTGAAAGGGGTTTATTGTGAAACACAGTCCTTAACTACTAAACTTGATTGTACTAGAAAAATATGACATGATTTTATGAGACAAATATAAAATTGCAAGTAAATAAGTGTTGGAGGTCTCCAAGGTCCTTTTATCAATTTTCCCCTTTATGTTACACAAATATATTTTCATTGATCCAAAGAAAGTTTTCTCACTCATTAGTGGACTCTAAACAAACAAACAAACAAACAAACATGAAAAAAGCAAAGCATGCCCAAGGTGCAAACCACAACCACTGAACAGCTTGCAATCAGAAACATCCTTGACAGACTCTTCAGATCCCACTCCACCTAGAGGAACACCTGACTCACTCTTGAGGTTGGGGAGAGAAAACTGGATGTTCCAGGAGTGGAGACTGAACTAAGCAATATTGGGACAGTGGGACCTTGGGACCACCTGCCTGCTGCCTGCCAGTGGGGGGGGAGGGGAGTTGTGGAGAAGAGAGAATGATCTGATGTGTTGAGAGGGGTAAAGAACCTTGAATAAGGATATACAGGATAGAAAGTGTGACTTCTTTGTTCATAATAATAATAATAAAAAGAAAATAAAAAACAAAAACAAAAAAGAAAGTTTTCTCAAATAAAATAGCATTAATTCTTAATCTATTAGAACCACAGTTGATAATTCTCTGTAATGTGATTTCATTGCTAAAACTTGAGAAATGGAGTGTTACTTATTTGTAGTTCTTGCTTTAGGAGGTAGTTGGGTTCATGTTTGAAATACCTACTATTTTGTTAAATGGGAGATGCTATGAAAATATGGGCAATATTTAGAAATTTAATAAATTCTTAGAGTTATCCTTTAAACCCTAATATGCAGCATTGCAATTGTGTTCCTCTGCCCCTCATTACATTACATAGTGGCTCAAGTTTTTCTGGAAAAATAAGGAAGTTTTAGCCGTAACATACAGATATATTGTTTGCTTTTGCTCTTTCTTTAAAAAAAAAAAAAACATACCTACTACTGTTGACCCCTCTTTTCAGTTCTTCCCCAGTTTTGCTCAGAGCTGATACTGGGGGGAAAGGCTTGGTTCTACCTCAACTAGATATGCCAAACTGCATTGAAGCACCCTAGGAATTCTTATCAAACTCTGAGAAATTGATGAGGGGATGGTGTGGGGGCATACTGATTCTTATTTAAAAGAAAATACTACTTTCTTACACATTCATTTGAAAATTAAATGAGATAATATACATCAACATAATTTTTGAATTATGAATTTATCACTAGCTTTATTATGACACATTATAATTATTATTGTGCTTTATTAATTCTAGCAAGGGAGTTTTATTCGAGAAAAAAAACAACTTTCTTTTCAGGTATCTCTCTGTGTCTTTTAATCACTATATGAAGAAGAAGAAAAAAATATTCCTTATAGCTAGTAGTAAATCTATTTTACAGATGCAAAACATAATGAAATTATAACTAGGCAGCTTTCTGAAGCATTTTCAATAGGATGTCTTATTTTCATTTAGAATCGAAACTCTACTTATACTATTACATGTTTCTAACTGATTATATGAACCTAAAAAATTATTCTAAATTCATGCTTATCCTTCAATCTAGATAATAAATCTTTAATAGGAAAGCATTTCAAAAAAGTTCTTAATCAACTGATGTATCATGTTCATCTTTGGAAATAACACACAAATATCTCTAGGTATGTAAGTAAAACAGAAATTAGGGCATTCTACTATGAAATATCTTTTAAATTTATCACATTAACTTTATTAACAATGATTAACATTTATATCATTTTTCAGTAAACAAAGAATAAAATGACTATTAAAGCGTATATGCAACTACCTAAATATTTAAACTATTATAAATTTAATATTCAATACTTGTTTTCAAGAAGCTAGTTTGTGTGTGTGTTGTAATATATTTGTGTGTATGTTTGCAAATATTGTCAGGTAAACACTTTGGACATTTATTTGATTAGTGTCTTAGTGTCTTAGTCAGCTGTGAAAAGACACCAAGACCATGGTAACACTTATAAACAAAAGAAATAAATTAGAGCTGGCTTACAGTTCAGGGGTTTAGTTGATTGTCTTCACAGCCAGAAGCATAATGATATGCAAGCAAACATGATGATGGAGAGGTACCTGAGAGTTGTAAAGTCAGATTATTAGGCAGCAGAGAGTGAGACATTGATCCTGATTTGAGCACCTGAGACCTCAAAACAAACTCCCATTGATACATCCTCCAAAAATGCCATACTTAGTCTAAAGAGGCCAAGCCCTACACCTACTCCAACAAGGCCAAACCTTTTCACTGTGCCACACCCTATGGGCTAATGGTGGTCATTTTTATTCAAAACAGCACATTGCACTCCCTGGTCCCCAGAAATTTGTTACTTTATTATAATGTAAAATTATGTACTCCAATGCTGTGTGATAATTTGTGTTCTGATGAATAAATCTTGCTTGGAGTTAGAGGAAAAAGCTATCCACTAGTTAACTATAGAAGTTTTTGAAATCTGTACAGATTAAAAGACAGATAGTGACAAGGCAGAGCAGATGCTGGAAGTGACATGGCAAAGTGAAGACAGAATCTATGCTATGTTGGTCAGAAGATTTGAAAGGTAGAAGGTGAGGGACTGTGGCTGTACTCTTTAATCTTGCAAGTTTTACTCTGATATCTGACTTCTGGTTTTTGTAGATAAGAATAACTAGGATCACAATTCATCTGGCATTCAACTTTTGAGACACAAATCTATCAATATGTAGCTGGTCTGTTGCTTTGCAGCCAGCATAGCAAGCTGGAGCTTCATATGGGGATTGCAATATAACACTTGGGCATATAGTCAAAACATGATAAACCACACCAAAGGGACACCTGCTCAATTATGCTTGTAGCAACATTATTCGTAATAGCCAGAGCCTAGACACACCCTAAAAACCCCTCAACCGAAGAATAAATAAAGAAAATGTAGTGCATTTACACAATGATGTATTACCCAATGGCAAAAAGCAATGACATCTGTAGGGATTTCATGACTGTCAAGATTTCACAGAGAGAAAGTGAGATGGGCAGAGACAAGTTGTTTATAAGAAAAAAGGATTGGACCCTAGAATCAGGCAAGATGGCACAGGTACATGGTTCTTTTGTGGACACTGTTGAAAATACTAGATGCCAAACTGTGAGATTAAATGACCTTTTAGATGATCAATTTAGAAAAGGATACCTCCCTCTGCCCTTGAAGTTTTATGCTTTAAACATGCTTGTTACCTTCCAATAAATGAGTTCCTGCTTCAACTTAACTCTGTATTTGATTGTCTCTGGGTAAAGAGGAGGTTGAGAAACAGGCAAGAGGTACACTAACTCTTCCTTGGTCCCAGGCTGCTTCTGCTATAAGTGGTCTAAGTTCCTGTTGGGGAAGAAGACCCCCAAACACATATCATTAAATCTGTAGACAAATGGATGAAAATAGAAAAAAAATCATTGTGAATGTGGTAACCTAGACCCAGAGAGACAAACATGGCATGTACTCAGACTAAGTATAGTGCAATTTACCACCTTCCTGATGGGAGCGTGGATGCTGGGTTAGCACAGGTTTCCTGGGGGGGGGGGTCACGTATAAACTTTAAAGGTGTAGTCTTAAAACACAGGCAAAAACAGATTAACATTCTACACTATGAGGATAGCATTTTCTCTGCTTCTCTACCACTGAAGGAAGCTCTGTTTAAGATGAATGAATCTTTTCTCCATTTCCTGTATTCCCTGCATTTATATTGTAAGAGGCTTGAATAAATATTTACCCTAATAGCATATCTCCTTGTGATAATTATAAGGCTTATTGATTAGGTCACACATAAGTATATATTAGACACAAATCAAAGAATGAACAGGCTATATTCCACAATTCCAGACAAACTAGTTACAGAAGAGGACTCTTAGAGAGATCCACATGGATTGCCCAGGAAGGGAAAATGATTTAGATCTCATGACTAAACTGGGGAAGTGGTGTAAAGGGAAAAGAATAGAGGAAGAGAGCATAAGGGTTCAAGATGGCCAAGCTGGGAGAGAAACAGAAATGAGCAATGAAAAAGATTATGGCACACTCTGTCAAGATATCTTTTTCATTAATTATCTCAACAGAGTGCCATCATGGGATTAGGGAGAAACCTAGTACTAGGGAAATTCACAGGAAACCACAAGGATGTCCGCAGCTGAAACTCCTAGCAATGCTGGAGAGAGTGTCTAAACCAGTCTTTCCTTGTAGTCAGATTAGTGACTACCCTAATTGTTATCATTGAACTGACATGCAATAACTGATGGAAGCAGACACAGACACTGACAGCCTAGTCCTTGGCTAAACTTTTGGAGTTCAGTGGAGAAAACCAAAGACAACTGACATGAACATTCAGACTCTGAACTTACAGCTGAAAAGCCTCAAAATGAGAGTGACACTTATAGGTCTCCTGGAAATGGGGCCATAAATTATCCTAGATATGTGAACTAGATCTTTAGAGTCCATTCCCTATGATGGGATGCCTTACTCAGGGACCATACCAGGCTTCAGCTTAGTATGCTATTCCTGTACAGACTAATCAATGGGGAGGTCTGAGCCACATTGAGAAGCTTATGGAGGATGGGGCAATGTGGGGGAAGCAAAAGAAGGAACAGGATACAGTGGATAGTATAAAATGTAAATTTATAAAAACAAATATGAAAAATGGTAAAGATTTAAGAGCTAGTAATAATGAAATTCAGCCAATGGGATCTTACATCTTGGCATTACCCATTCTTTGCTGTTACCTAAAGAATGGCCTATTGATTTAAAAGACTCTTTCTTCACTATACTTTTACAAGAAAAAAAAAATGGGAAAAGTTTTCCCTCACAATGCCTACTTATAATAATTTTCAGCCTGTTAAGAGATATCAAAGAAAGTTTTTCTCACAAGGCATGTTAAACAGCCCCATCCTGTACTCATATTTTGAATGAAAGCTGTTAGAAATGATATGTGTATAATTTGCTCAGTCCTCAATTTAACATTATATGGGCTATAACTTACTAGCTATTTCAAATGCAGATACTTTAGAGAAAATCTTTGATAAAGTAAAGCAAATTTTGACATTTTGAGAATTACAAATTGCTTCTGAAAAAATACAAATAGGACATTCTATTAATATCCTAGAATATAAAATTGGTTTAGAAAATATTCAAGATCCAAAGGTACAAATAATGAAAGATCAATTATAGATTCTTAATGACTTTAAAAAATGGCTGGGAGACATTAACTTGTTATGGTCCACAATTAGATTATCAACTCAAGAATTGAGTAATTTTCTTCAAAACTTTCAACTTGAAATTGACTTGAATAGTCCATAAAAATTATCAACCAAAGCTGAGAGAAAATTGGCTTTGGTAGAAAAATTAAAGAATATACATGCAGACCATTTGAATTTAGACATTGATTGCCCTCTAGTCATTTTGCTTCCTGTACTTTCTTTACTGAGATTTTAATGCAGAAAGAAAAGAGTATCTTAGAATAGATAATTTTTTACCACATAGCAGAGTAACAAGTTAAAATCCTACGTGGAAAAGTTATGTGAGTTGATTCTAAAAAAAAAAAAAAAAAAAAAAAAAGAATTTGTCAGTTAGCATGTGTAGTCCAAACAGAAATTGTAGTACCTCTTACTCTTACTAATGCTCAAATGTTCTCTTTATGGGCAGAAAATGAATTTAGAGTAATTTTTTGAAAGGTTAACAACAAATATCCCTAAACCAAGAACATTCAGTTCATACAAAGAATTAACTAGATTATTCCTCACATTATTCCAATTTTTGGAATGCCTACATTCTATACTAATATATTCCAATCAGGAAATGCAGGTTATAAATCAAGATATTTTAATGAAGTGGCTCAATACCCTTATGATTCTATACAAAAGTCAGAATTGTATGCTATTTCTATGGTATTATTAGTTTTTCCAGAATCTCTTAATATAGTTACTAACTCTTAATATGCAGAAGAGGTTTTTGTTTTTTTGCATATTGACACCGCTAAATTCTAGATGATACAGAATTGACTTTTTATTTATTCAGTTACAGGAAATAATTAGAAATCCCTTAAATATAAAATTTATTAGATTCCATATATGTTCACCAGGTTGTGTAGAAGGTAATGGTGAAATAAATCAACTATATGATGAAAGTATAGATACATCTCAGAATTTCATAAAAATACCATGCCTGATAACAAGACAGTTTTTAAAGTGATTTTCTTCATCACTTGTGAACAAGTCAAGAAAATTATAAAAAAATGTCCTACTTGTTTCTTGTATAACCAAAGTCCACAATGAAAGAGAAGCAACCCAAAGGGTACTCAAAGTAATTAAATTTAGCAAATAGTTGTGTTTCATTTTATATAGTTTGGAAAATTAACATATGTACATTATACCATAAAAATATATTCAGAATTTTTATGAGCAAATGCTTTGAGTTCTGAAAAGACTGATTATATAATAATACATTGGTTAGAAGTTATGGCCACCATAGGCATACCTGTACAAATTAAGACTGACAATAGTTTTTCATCTGTTTCTAGGAAAATAAAATATTTTTTGTATATTACAATATAAAGCATATTACAGATATACCACAAACTCTTCCAGGGCAAGCAGTTATAGAAAAAACTAATAAAACTTAAAAAATATATATGCTTGAAAATCAGAATGGGTAATAAAGACTCCTAGAGATAGATTGCATAAAAATTTACTAACTTTAACTTTTTTCTTTTTTTAATTTTATTTTGTATTAATCAAGAAATACAGTAAATTGAATTTAAAACGCTGATAAATTAACAACTATAAAGAAAATAAAAATCATAAGAATGACTTATCAAGGTTGATAATGCAAATAATTTGCTACTCATAAAATTACTTTGTGTTCAGCTTTCCCTCTGAATTTTTTTTTCCTATCTCTGTATATCCCCATTCAAGGTCCCTTCCCCCTCCTGCCACATCAGGTCACCCTTTCTTTCTCCAAAACTCCCCATTCCCTCCCTGGGCAGGCTGCAGACAGTCCCATGGTCCCACTGATCCAATAAAGGTTAGTTCAGTGTCCACTCCTGGCAAACCCAGTTTTATCCCCCCTCCCTCAAGAGTGAGTCAGGTGTTCGTATAGGTGTAGTGGGATCGGAAGGATCAGTCCAGGGTGTTTCTGATCCAAAGCTGTTTAGTGGTTGTGGTTTGCCGCTTGGGCATGTTTGGCTTTTTCTTGCTAGTTTGTTTAGAGACCAATAATGAGTGAGTACATCCCCTGCTTATCTTTCTGGGTTTGTGATACATTGCTCAGGAGGATATTCTCCAAATCCGTTCATTTGCCTGCAAATTTTAGGATATCATTTTTTTCTTACTGCTGAGTAGTATTCCATTGTGTAGATGTACCACAGTTTGTTAATCCATTCTTCAGTTGAGGGACGTCTAGGTTGTTTCCATGTTCTTGCTATTACAAATAATGCTGCTATGAACATTGTTGAGCTAATATCTTTGGAGTGTGAATGTGTATCTTTAGGGTATACACCCAGAAGTGGTATTGCTGGGTCCTTAGGGATATTTATTCTCAATTTTCTGAGAAACTGCCATATTGCTTATCAAAGTGGCAGAACAAGCTTACACTCCCACTGACAATGGAGTAGTGTTGCCCTTGATCCACATCCTGTCCAACGTAGGCTGTCATCTGTGCCTTTTATCTTAGCCAATCTAACAGGTGTTAGGTGGTATCTCAAAGTTGTTTTGATTTGCATTTCTCTGATGGCTAAAGATGATGAGCACTTTTTCAGGTGCCTTTCAGCCATTTGTAATTCCTCTGCTGAGAATTCCCTTTGTAGATCTGTACCCCATTTTTTGATTGAGTTTTTCAAGGTATTGGGCTATAGATTCTTGAGCTCTTTATATATCTTAGAGATCAGTCCTCTAACACTTGTAGGGTTGGTGAAAATCTTTTCCCATTCTGTAGGCTGTCATTTTGTCCTATTGACAGTGTCTTTGGCTTTACAGAAGCTTCTTAGCTTCAAGAGATACTACTTATTGATTGTTGGTCTTACTGTCTGTGCCACTGGTGTTATATTTAGGAAGTAGTCACCTGTGCGAATTCGTAGAAGTGTATTTCTCACTTTCTTTTCTATCAAGTTCAAAGTGGCTGGATTTATATTTAGGTCTTTGATCCACTTGGATTTGAGTTTTGTGCAAGGTGACAGGCTCCGATCTATTTGCATTTTTCTACACACTTCCATCCTTCTATGCCAACAACATTTGTTAAATATACTATCTTTTTTCCATTGAATGATTTGGGCCTCTTTGTCAAAGATCAGGTGTTCATAGGTTTTTGGGTTAATGTCTCGATCCGCAATTCTATTCCATTGATGCAAAAGTCTGTTTTTATGCCAGTACCTAGCTGTTTTTATTACTGTAGCTCTATAGTATAACTTGATGTCAGGGATGGTGATACCTCCTGAGGTTCTTTTTTTGAGTAAAATTGTTTTAGCAATCCTGGAATTCCTGTTATTCCAAATGAAATTGAGTATTGTTCTTTCAAGGTCCAAGAAATATTGTGTTGGAATTTTGATGGGCAGTGCATTGAATCTGTAGATTGCCTTTGGTAGAATTGCCATTTTTACTATCTTGATCCTACCAATCCAGAAACATGGGAGAGCTTCCCAGTTTCTGATATCCTCTTCAATTTCTTCAGTGATTTAAAATTTTTGTCAAATAGGTCTGTTACTTCTTTGGTTATAGTTACTCCAAAGTATTTAATACTTTTTGCAGCTATTATGAAGGGTAATGTTTCCCTTATTTCTTATTTTCAGCTCATCTATCTTTAGTGTATAGAAGGGCTACTGATTTCTTTGAGTTAATCTTATATCCTGCTACATTGCTGAAGGTGTTTATCAGCTGAAGCAGTTCCTTGAAAGAGTTTTGTGGGTCACTTATATATACAATCATATCATCTGCAAATAGAGATAGTTTCACTTCTTCTTTTCCAATATGTATCCCCTTATTCTCTTTTTGTTCCCTTATTGCTTTAGCTAAAACTTGAAGAACTATATTGAATAGATAAGGTGAGAGGGACATCCTTGTCTAGTTCCTGATTTTAGTGGGATTGCTTTGAGTTTTTCTCCATTAAGTTTGACACTGGCTGGCAACTTCTTGTAAATCACCTTTATTATATTTAGGTATTCTCCCTGTATTCCTGATCTCTCCAGGGCTTTAATCATAAAGGAGTGTTGGAGTTTATCAAAGGCTTTTTCAGCATCTAAGGATATGATCATGTGGTTTTGTTCCTTTAGTTTGTTTATATGATGGATAACATTTACAGTTTTTCATATGTTAAACCAGTCCTGCATTTCTGGGATGAAGCCTACTTGGTCATGGTGGATGATATCTTTTATACATTGTTGTATACGGTTTGCCAAAATTTTGTTGAGAATTTTCGCCTCTATATTCATGAGGTAAATTGGCCTTTAATTCTCCTTCTTTGTTGTGTCTTTGAGTGGTTTAGGTATTAGGGTAATTGTCGCCTCATAAAAGGAATTTGGCAATATTCCTTCAGTTTCTACTTTGTGAAATAGTTCGAGGAGTAACAATAGTAATTCTTCTTTGAATGTCTGGTAGAAATCAGGACTGAAACCATCTGGAGCAGGGCTTTTATTTTGGGGGAGGTTTTAATGCCAGCTTCAATTTCCTTAAGGGTTATAAGCCTGTTTAGGTAATTAATCTGATATTCATTTAAGTTTGGTAGGTGGTACCTGTCCAGAAAGCTGTCCATTTCTTCTAGGTTTTCCATTTTTGTGGAATAAAGATTTTCAAAATATGATCTGATAATTCTCTGTACTTCCTGTGGGTCTGTTGTTATGTCCCTCTTTTCATTTCTGATTTTGTTGGTTTGAACACTCTTTCTCTCTGTTTTCTGATTAGTTTGGCTAAGGGTTTATCTATCTTATTGACTTTCTCAAAGTACCAACTCTTAGATTCATTGATTCTTTGTATTGTTCTTTTTTTTTCAAGTGTTTTGATTTCAGCTCTAAGTTTGATAATTTCCTGCCATCTACTCCTTCCAGGTGAGTTTGCTTCTAATTGTTCTAAGGCTTTCAGCTGAGCTATTAGGTCTCTAGTGTGGGATTTCTCTAGGTTTTTCATATAGGCATCTAGCGCTATGAATTTTCCTCTTAAGACTGCTTTCATTGTGTCCCACAAGTTTGGATACGTTTTGGATTCATTTTCATTAAATTCTAGGAAGACTTTGATTTCTTCCTTAATTTCTTCCTTGACCCAGAGATGTTTCAGCTGAGTGATGTTTAGTTTCCATGAGTTGGTAGGCTTTCTTTGGGTTTTCATGTTGTTGAACTCTAACTTTAGGCCCTGGTGGTCTGATATGTTACAAGGGATTATTTCAATTTTTTTGTATCTGTTGATGTTTGCTTTATGACCAATTATGTGGTCAATTTTGGAGAAAGTTCCATGAGGAGCTGAGAAATATGCATATTCCTTTGCGTTTGGGTGGAAGCTTCTGTAGATATCTATGAAATCCATTTGCATCATAACCTCATTTAGACTCCTTATTTCTCTGTTGAGTCTCTGTCTGGTTGATCTATCCAGGGTTGAAAGTGGGGTATTGAAGTCTCCCACTGTTAGGGTGTAAGATTTGATGTGAGAATCGAGCTTTAGCATTGTTTCTTTTACATTAGTAGGTGCCCTTTTATTAGGTGCATAAATATTCAAGATTGAAATTTCCTCTTGACTAATTTTTCCTGTGATGAATAAGTAGTGACCATCTTTGTCCCTTGTTATTGCTTTTAGCTTAAAGTCTACTTTGTTAGATCTTAGGATTGAAACCCCCACTTGTTTCTTAGTACCATTTGACTGGAAAATCTTTTCCCAACCCTTTACTCTAAGCCTGTGTCTCTCCTTGCAGTTGAGGTATGTTTCTTGAAGGCAACAGAAGGATGGCTTCTGTTGTTGTATCCATCTTTTTAGTGTGTGACATTTTATAGGCAAGTTGATTCCATTGATATTAAGGGAAATTAGTGACCATTGATTGATATTTCCTGCCATTTTTGGTGGTAACTTGTTTATATTTCCTTTTCTCTGGAGTATTCTTCTGTGGAATTATTGATTGTTTGTGATTTCGTGGATGTATCTGGGGTTCTTAGGTTGGAGTTTTCCCTCTAATACTCTCTGTAGTGCTGGATTGGTAGATAGATATTCTTTCTGTCTGACTTTGTCCTGAAATACCTTGTTTACTCCATCTATGGTGATTGATAATTTTGCAGGGTATAGTATTCTAGTTTGGCAGCCATGCCGTTTTAGCATCTGTATAACTTCTGCCCAAGCCCTTCTGGCTTTCATCATTTCCATTGAATAGTCAGGCGTTATTCTGATGGGTCTGCCTTTATATGTAAGTTGCCCTTTTCTTTTGCAGCTCTTAAAATTTTTTCTTCTGTATGTTTTGTGGCTTGATTATAATGTGGCATGCTGACTTTTTTGGGGGGGGTCATATCTATTTGGTGTTCTTTAAGCTTCTTGTGTCTTTGTAGGCATTTCCTTCTTCAAGTTAGGGAAGTTTTCTTCTATGATTTTATTGAAATCATTATCTGTGCCTTTGAGCTGGTATTCTTCTCCTTCTTCTATTCCTATTATTCTCAAATTAGGTCTTTTCATGGTGTCCCAAATTTCTTGAACATTTTGAGTAATGGCTTTTTAGTTTTACTACTTTCTTTGACTGATATATCTATTTGAGCTACTGAATCTTCCACTTCAGAGATTCTATCTTCCTTCTCTTGAACTCTGTTAAGCTTGTATCTGTGGTTCCAGCTTTTTTCTTCAGATTTTCTATTTCCATCTTTGCCTCATTTTGTGCCTTTTCTATTGCTTCTATTTCAGCTTTTAGTTCCTAGCATGTTTCTTTCATAGATTTGTTCATCTCTTCCAATTTTTTGTTTGTATTTTCTTCTATTTCTTTAAGGCTATTTTTCATATCTTCTTTGCGAGCTTCGATGATTATCAAAAAGGAATTTTTGGTGATGCTTACTTCTTTTTTCTCTTCATTGCTCAGTTCAGGTCTTATATTTGTAGGATCGCCACTTTCTTCTGGAGTTACCTTGTTGTTCTTTATATTATTATGTAAGTTTTTGCAGTGGTGTCATCCCATGGCTTCAGTGCTTCACGATTATTTGGCTCCTGGTCAGTTGTGACACTAGGCCTTGTGTGCCTCCTGTGATCTCAATCACTACTTCTGCACTGTGCAGGGGACTGAATTTCAAGTCTTCAATCTTTCTCTGTTTGATCAATTAGAGGAGGGGTGTCAGCTGTGCAAACTCCCTCAAGAGCAGCTTGGGTGATCCTGACAGGCAGAGTTTATCTCTGCCTGCTCCAGAGAGCTCTGGGACGTGCTCTGCAGATGGCACCGGGTCCCGGAACCGGAATAGGAGCCCTTAACTTTAATTTTCATAAATGCTAATAAGAGAGAAACAACAGTTGCAGTAAGACATTGGATAATAGAAAAAAATACTACTGAATTAAAACAATGTGGATTTTAAATATGTATTGACCTCAGAATGAGCACACATTGAACACACTTCAGTGAGATAGGGTAGGCACTTTTTGGTCATTCAGTGTGTTATGCATATTTGTCATTATTTAGGTGGTTTAATTACATGTTGTTATTGATAATATTAAGGAAAAAAGCTGAATACAAAGATAGGATTGCCCGAAAATGAAAAAGTGGGAATATAGAAATAGGTTACAAGGTTAGATTATTAAATCTACCTTTCAAGTTTAATAGCAACTAGTAGTTTTATACATTTTACATTGAAATGGATTTTTGCATATTGCTACAAATTTAATGTTATTTTTATTACAACATAGTTTACATGTATTTCATCTCTTATTAAAATATGGAAAGTGTACAATTTATTTAATAATGTAATGTAAATTTCTAGTTCTTGAATGTTATTATAATAAAGTATTTAGAATAATAAAGACAGGTTAGTAGTCACCTATAACAATCAAACTTATAGTCATGTTAGGTATGTTTTCAAAGTGAAAAAAATATATTTTAAATAAAAAATTGGTCTTCAAATCCTGTAGAAATCTACAGAATCTTACATTTTAGATGTTTTAATAACATAAGAGTCTTCTATTGACAATGAGACATATCCTGTAAGTTATATAGGCCCTAGAGACTTGTAAGGGCCTGAGGGCCAGTCTGGCTTTAGCCATTTCAGTCATATTATAACTAGAGCCTTAAAACATGTGCTCATAGCACTTCTTCATAGCTATGAGGGCTCCCTGAGAGGGTACTTTGTTACATACCAACCTGGGTTCTGCCTGACAGTCTTGGTAACATAGGAGGAGTTCCGATGTTAGATAATCTGGATCAATAAGAAATGATCATGCAGCAGCAACAGATGCCAGCAAAATAAAACATTTTATCTGGCTATATGGCATCTATATAGAGTCTTATCCCTTCCTCAATGAATTAGACTCTTTTGTTATAACTAGCTCACGGAGACTGAGTCAGTGTTTATATGCCTTTTTCCTCCCTCTCCCAAAGGGAAAATAAGTGGAAATCAAAGTATAGGCAAAATTGTCTGCCCCTGGAAGCACCAATCAACTTTGGAGAAGATACTGAACATCATAGAAACTCCACATTAAGTTTACTTTCTTTGTGACAAAAGTTAGCTACTGGGAAAAAATCTGTTCTAGCTTCATAGACTGACATTATGCTGTCTAAACTGTATCCAGTCACGGAAGAGAGTGACTATAAAAATTTGCCAAGACAAGGTAAAACTTTTCTTTAATAATTCTGTTTCACAGAAGAGTCTGTAAAATATTTTATTCCTATAGGTTAAAGATGGATGTCTCAACATTACAGAGGAACCTTGTGTTTAGAAAGACAGCTGTTTCTGTTATTTTATTATTTTTGAAGTTGTGTGTCCAGCACTTCCTATTTACTTAGTATTATTATATCCTTCTCTGATGGGACTGAATAATAGATACTTATAGTTTTTCTTTTAACAAATTTAGAAAAAATTCATAAAAATGTGTAAAGTATATAAGATTAAAAAATACAAAAATGTTAGTTAGGGGTTGATAATGCAAGTTAGGACAGAAAATGATTTAGGTACAGCAATCTGGACACAGTAAGATAAGATAATGGAGTGTTTTCTTTAAATTTGTCAAAAATTAATGTACTGAGAAGACCAAAAGCTAAATACATGCCAGTTTGCCTGAGTTAAGTTTCAAGCTCTCAGAAACTTATACAAAGAAAACAGAAAGTTCATAGCAGAAGCAGCCATCTAATGGCAACTAATTAATCACAGAATGGCCTAAGAGTGTCACCATCCCAGGGGCAGCAAATGAGAAAGTTTGACAAGCAATCATCTAGAATAAGAAATAAATTCTTAAAAAGCCCCTGTCCCCTAACAGCCCAATCTTGTGGGTTTGCCTATAAAAACTCACTTGATTCGAATAACTCCAACTCCTCATGCCTTCACTGCACTGAGTGCATCGGGAGAGCTCCCTGCCTGGCTTGAGTCACTTCATGAAATAAACCATGCTCTTGCATCCAAGTCTCCACACATGGTGGTCTCTCTGGGGGTCAGAGTCTGGGCACAACAGTACTAGACATTGTTAATATAATTATTGGTTATATTTGTGAATTGCATGTAGGATTTTTTTGCTTTTTATTTATACAAAAGGGAAACTTTGTGTAATATTTTGTTTGGGTTTTGATGAATAAACTTCCCTTGGTGTAAGAGAGAAGAGCTATCCACTAGCTAACCATTCATGTCTGGAGGTTTGTACATATAGGAGACAGAAAGTAATAAACTAGGGCAGAGACAGGAAGTGATAAGATGAGGTGCTTACAGGATTGTGGCCCTTTTGGTTGTAAGATTTGGAATGATGGGAGCTGTTTTGCTTCTTTGATCTTTATCTTTCATGTTTTACTCTAATATCTGACTCATGGTTTTCACTAATAAGACGAATTAGTGTCATGCTTCAGTCCAATTTCAAAATTTCTCATAATCAATCTCAATATTAGCACTATTTATGAGTCCAAAGTTCAAAGTCTTTTCTGATATTTATATAATCTCTTTACTCTACCCCATTGAATATCAATATAAATCTTTGCTTGCATTTTTTATTATTTTTCATAAGACTGTCCACTAAAATTCATATAACATAGTCAATGCTAGGGTGTTTTGAAATATCCTATGTCAAAGTGGTTAATCTCTAATACTTTAGTTTAGCCTCAGGAAGATTTTTTTTTCAGCAGCCATGTTCTTCAACAAAATATTCCTAGACCTGGTTCTAGTCCACATACTATAAGTTTCCTCTGAAACCTCCTAATCTGGGCCCATACAGTTAAAATCATCCTCAGCATCACTGTAGTTTATGTTTCTATTAGTATGGTTCATTTAACTTTGTTTAACATGCCCAGTTGCTTTTCTAGTCTAATACCTGAAAGTGTCCTATTCCTCCAAATTAATCATGATATTGCCTAGTACATCGATATCCCAGTCTCAGGTACCAACTTCTACCTTATTTAGGGTTTCTATTGAGAAGACACCATGACCATGGCAACTCTTATAAAAAAGTCATTTAGTTGGATCTGACTTACAATTCAGAGGATTAGTCAAATGTCATAAATGCAGAAAGCATGACAGCACACACTCATCTATGGTTCTACTGAGGTAGTAGAAAATTCTATATACAGAAGGGCAAACAGACAGAAGGGAATGAGAAACTGTGAATGACTTGAGCATCAGAGAACTCAAAGTCCACTGCAGTGATAATTCCTCAAACAAAGTCACACTTAATCCAAAAGGGCCACATCTCCTAATAGTGCCACTCCTTATACACTTAACATCATAATATATATTATAAGAAATAGTGCACAGTTTACAACTATAAATTTATCTGTACAATACTTGATTTATAAAAGTGATGGTTCAAAAGTGTTCTTTCTCTTCTTCTAAATTAATTTCTTATGAGTGAACCACATATGAGTTTTCTGAAATATACTATCTATTATAATGACTCTATGAATAACACATTTAATTCAGATAAAGAAGTTAATGCTTATAGTTAATTAAAAACTTGAAATAGCTATATTCTTGTATAAAATAATGTTTATTATAACTTTTATTTTATCTTCAGAAATATTTTGACAGCAGCAAAAGATTTCACATATTGAATTCTGATTTTATTTTTCCCCTGAGGATTTATATATTCATTTATTTATTTGTTTGTTTGTTTATTTATTTATTTATTGGCTATACTGTTTCTCTGTGTATCCTTGACAGTTCTGGAACTTGTTCTGCAGATCAAGATGACCTTGCATTTAGAGGTTTGCTTGCCTTCTTTCCCAGATGCTGGTCTTAAAGGCATATATAACCACTACCCAGCCAATTCTAAATTTTGGTAACGGATATCTAAGTGCGCCAATAGCTAGGTTTTGTTTCTCGGGAGAATGAGGATAAACAGGTAAAAATAAAATGCTTTTTTTTTTTTAGTTTTTATGTGAGCTGCTACCATAGATAAAGCACAGACTTAAGGTAGGTCTTCCAAACTCAAATGATCCAATGAAGAAATTATCTCAGAGGTGTGCTAAGCTCCTCATGTGGTTTTTTAAAAAATTCAGATGTAGTTTGGTAGACAATCAAGACTAGCCATCACAAGTCAGAACTTGTCAACTTGACACACAATCATATAAATTTACTTTACAATATATTTCCAAATAATAATAATAACTTGGTCTTAATTGATCTAATATAAATATGCTACTTTTAACTTTAAATGAATTGCATATTTAAGTACTGATATTTTAGAATAGGTGGTAATGCTTCTTGAGGAATGTTTAGCTTTTTAGTGTCACAGCAAGAGAATATAATAGTTTTCTTAGAGGATCTCTAAGGTGATAAAGAATAGAACCATCATAATTCTAATTTCTACCTCTTGATCCCTAGACTTATGATTTTTGGCTGTGAAAAAATCTGAAACATATATTGGATATTGACTAAAATCATACACTGCCTTATATAGCAAAATATTCAAGCCTTTCACCCTATTGACACCTATTTGGTGCTATAACTGTGCCTTCAAAGATCCATTCAATTATTTATGTGTGTGTGTGTGTGTGTGTGTGTGTGTGTGTGTGTGTGTGTGTGTGTTTTAAACCATTTTATTCACCATTCTCTTTCAATAAATTAAGGATTGCCAGTTTTTACTATGTTGATCCTACCTATCCAGGAACATGGGAGATCTTTCCATTTTCTGAAATCCTCTTCAATTGCTTTATTCAGTGATTTAAAGTTTTTGTCAAATAGATCTGTTTCTTTTTTGGCTGCCAACCTTGATTACTATATCCAGCAGAAGTGTCAATCACTATAGATGGAGTAAACAAGATATTTCATGACAAAATCAAACTTAAACAATACCTATTTACAAATCTGGCCGTTCAGAAAGCATTAGAGGGAAAACTGTAACCTAAGGATCCCAGATACATCCATGAAATGACAAACAATCGATAATCCTACAGAAGAAAAGCCCAAAGAAAGGAAATACATACAAGCTACCACCAAAAATAAAAGAAAATATCAATCAGTGGTCACTAATATCCCTTAACATCATTGGACTCAATTCACCTATAAAAGGATACAAAGTAACATAATAGACACAAAAACAGAAGCCATCCTTCTGCTGCATACAAGAGACATACCTCAACATTAAAGACAGATAGGTTGAGAGTAAAGGGTTTGGAAAAGATTTTCCAATGAAATGGCCTTAAGAAATAAGCTGGCATTTCCATCCCAATATCTAACAAAATAGACTTCAAACTAAAATCAATTAAAAGAGACCAGGATGGGCATTACTTACTCATTTCATGTTTTCTTAAGTGCTGAGTAGTACTCCACTGTGTAGATGTACCATAGTTTGTTAATCTATTCCTCAGTTGAGGGGCATCTAGGTTGTTTCCAGGTACTTGCTATTATGAATAATACTGCTATGAGCATGAACTAATGCTTTTGGGGTATGGATGTGCTTCTTAAGGTACATGCCCAATAGTGATATTGCTGGATCCTTGGGGAGATTGATTTCCAGTTGTCTGAAAAGCCGCCATACTGCATCCAGAGTGACTGAACAAGTATACACTCCCACCAACAATGGAGGAGTGTTTCTCTTGCTCTGCATCCTCTCAAGCATAGGCTATCATATGTGTTTTTGATCTTATCCGTTCTGACAGGTGTAAAGTTATTATCTCAAAATTGTTTTGATTTGCATTTCTCTGATGACTAAAGATGTTGAACAATTTTTCAAGTGCCTTTCTGCCATTTGTAATTCTTTTACTGACAATTCTCCTTTTCATTATGAACTTCATTTTTAAATTGGGTTATTCAAGGTTTTGGGTTCTAGTTTCTAGAGTGCTGTATATATTTTACAGATCAGTCCTCTGTTACTTGTAGTGTTGGTGAGGATCTTTTCCGATTCTATAGGTTGTTGTTTTGTTTTAATAACTGTTACCTTGGCCTTACAGAAACTTCTCAATTTCAGGAGGTCCCACTTATTGGTTGTTGTTTTTAGTATCCATGCTACTGGTGTTACACTTAGGAAGTGGTCACCTGTGCCAATGCATTGGACGGTATTTCCCTTGTTTTTATAAAATTCTGCTTAGCTGGCTTTATGGTGATCCACTTGGATATCAGTTTTGTGGAGGTTGATAGGTTTGGATCTATTTGCATTTTTCTACACACTACCATCCAGTTATGCCAACACCATATGTTGAAGATACTATCTTCTTATCCATTGAATATATTTGGCCTCTTTGTCAAAAATCAGGTGTTCATAGGTGTGTGGGTTAATGTCAGGGTCTTCAATTCAATTCCATTGATCCACAAGTCTGTTTTTATGCCAGTACCAAGCTGTTTTATTACTGCAGCCCTATAGTTTATCTAGAAGGAGATGCCTCCTGAAGTTCTTTTTTAAAGCAAAATTGTTTTGGCAATGCTGGCTTTCCTGTTATTCCAAATTAAATTGAGTATTCTTTCAATGTCTGTATAAAATTGTGTTGGTATTTTGATGGGAATTACATTGAATCAGTAGATTGCTGTTGGTAAGACTTCCATTTTTGCTATGTTGATTCTACTTATCTATGAGCATGGGAGATTGTTCCATTTTCTGATATCCCTTTTAATTTTTTTCTTCAGTGATTTAAAGTTTTTGTCAAACAAATCTGTTACATCTTTGGTTATAGTTACCCCCTAGGTATTTAATATTATTTGCAGCTATTATATTTCCCTTATTTCTTTCTCAGCCCTTTTATATTTAGTGTATAAGAGAGCTACTTTTCTGTATTAATCTTGTATTTTGCTGCATTGCTGAAGGTGTTTATCAGCTGTAGAAGTTCCCTGGTACAATTTTGTGAATCACTTATGCATAAAATCATGTCAACTGCAAATAGGGATGGTTTCCCTTTTTCTTTTTCAATTTTTATCCCATTAAATTATTTTCTTTCTCATTATTTTGGCTACAATTTTGGAAACTATATTGAATACATAAGGGGAAATCAGATAGCCTTGTCTTGTTCCTCATTTTAGTAGGATTGGTTTTAGTTTCTTTCCATTTAGTTTAATGTTTGGTGTTGGCTTCTTAAATCACCTTTATTTTATTTAAGTATTTTCCTTGTATTCCTGATCTCTCCAGAACTTTTATCATAAAGAATTGGTGGAATTTGACTTAGGGTTTTTCAGCATCTAAGAAAAGGATCATGTGGTTCTTTTCCTTCATTTTTATTTACAGATGGATGATACTGACAGTTTTTCTTTTTTTATGTTGAACCATTCCAGCACTTCTGGGATGAATCCTACTTGATTGTGGTGGATGACATTTTATGTTGTTGTAATTGGTTTACCAGAATTTTGTTGAATATCTTTGCATCAGTGTTCATGACGGAGATTGGTCTGTAATTCTCTTTCTTAGTTGCATCTTTGAGTGACTTGGGTATCAGGATGATTGCAGCCTCAAAAGAAAAAAAAAAGAGTTTGGCAGTGTTCTTTCCATTTCTATTGTGTAAAACAGGTTGTTGAGGATTGGTATTAGTTCTTCTTTGAATGTCTGGTAGAATTTTGCGGTGAAATCATTTGGTCCTGTGCTTTTTTTATTTGGAAGGCTTTTAATGACAGCTTCAATATCCTTTGGGTTATAAGTCTGTTTAAGTCTTTAATCTGTTCTTAGTTTAATTTTGGTAATTGTTACTTTTCCAGAAAGGTGTCAACTTTTTTTTAGGTTTTTCCGTTTTAGTAGAGTATAGATTTTCTTTCTTTCTTTTTTTTCTTCTTTATTTATTTTGTATTTATGAAGAAAAACAGTAAAATGAATTTAAAGTGCTGATAAGATAACAATAACTATAAAGAAGATAAAAATCATAAGCATGACTTATCAAGGGTGATAATGCAAATAAGATTGCTACACATATATTTACTTTGTGTTCAGCTTTCCCTCTGAATTTTTTTTCTATCTGTGTATATCCTTATTCAAGGTCCCTTCCCCCTTCTGTCTCATCAGGTCATTTTTTCTTCTTTACAACTTCCCATCCCCTCCCTGAGCAGGGAGCAGACATTCCTAGGGCCCCACTGATCCAATAATGCTTGGATCAGTCTCCACTCCTGGCAAATCCAGTTTTTTCGCCCCTCCCTCAAGAGTGAGTCAGGTGTTCCTATAGTTGGAGTGGGATCCGAAGAGTCTGTCCAGGGTGTTTCTGATCCCAAGCTGTTCAGTGGTTGTGGTTTGCAGCTTGGGTATGCTTGGCTTTTTTTCTTGTTTGTTTGTTTAGAGACCACTAATGAGTGAGTACATCCCCTGCTTATCTTTCTGAGTTTGTAGATTTTCAAAGTATGACCTGATAATTCTCTGGATTTCCTGTGGGTCTGTTGTTATGTCCCCCATTTTGTTTCTTATTTTGTTGATTTGGATACTATCTCTCTGCTTTTGGTTAGTTTGGATAAGGATTTGTCTATGTTGTTGACTTTCTCAGAGAACCAACTTGTGATTCCTTGATTCTTTCAATTATGTACTGATTTCAGCCCTACATTTGATTATTTTCTGCTGTTTCCTTTTTCTAGATGATTTTGCTTCTAATTGTTCTAAAGCCTTTAGGAGGTGAATTGTTAGGCCTCTTGTGTGAGATTTCCCTTGCTTTATTATATAGGCATCTAGTGCTATGAATTTTCCCCTTAAGACTGCTTTCTTTGTGTCCCATAAATGTGGGCATGTTGTAGATTCATTTGTATTAAATTCCAGAAAGTCTTTGATTTCTTTTTTACCTTTTTCCTGACCCAGTCATGGTTCCATGTAGAGATCTTTATTTCCCATGGGTTTGTAGGCTTTCTGTGATTTTTGTTGTTGTTGAATTCAAACTTTAGACCATGGGGGTCTGATAGTATACAAGGGTTTATTCCCATTTTTTTATTTATTGATATTTGCTTTATGACCAAGTATGTGATCAATTTTAGAGCAAGTTCCATGGAATTCTGAGAAATATTTATATTCCTTTGTGTTTAGATGAAAGCTTCTGTAAATATCTATTAAGTCCTTTTGCATTGTAACATCTGTTAGATCCCTTTTTTCTGTTGAGACTTTGTCTGGTTTATATATACAAGGTTTAAAATGAGGTATTGAAGTATCCCACTATTAGAGTGTGACATTTGATGTGGGGTAGTGTTTCTTTTACATATGAGGGTGTCCTTACATTAGGGGCATAAATATTCAGGATTGAGATCTTGATAGATTTTTCATGAGATGAATAATTAATGTTTGTCCTGGTCTCTTTTGATTGATTTTAGTTTTAAGTCTACCTTATTAGATATTAGGGTGGCACACCAGCTTGTTTCTTGGGACCACTTGATTGGAAAATCTTTTTCCATCCCTTTCCTCTGAGCCTGTGTCTGTCAATGAAGTTGAAGTTTTTTTTTTTTTTTTTTTTTTTTTTTTTTTTTTTTTTTTTTTTTTTTTTTTTTTTTTTTTTTTTTTTTTTTTTTTTTTTTTTTTTTTTTTTTTTTTTTTTTTTTTTTTTTTTTTTTTTTTTTGTATGCAACAGAAGGTTGGCTTTTGTTTTGTATCTATTGTGTTAAGGTGTGCCTTTTTAATACGTGAATTGAGTCCATTGATATTAAGGAATATTAATGAGCACTGATTGTTATTTCCCATTATTTTTTGGTGGTAGCTTGTGTGAATTTCTTTTCTTTGGGCTTTTCTTCTGTGGGCTTATTGATTTTTTTGTGGTTTCATGGATGTATCTGGGTTCTTTACATTGGATTTCCCTCTAGTGCTTTCTGTAGTGCCAGACTTGTGGATAGATATTGTTTCAATCTATCTTTGTCATAAAATATCTTGCTTACTCCATCTATGGTGATTGATACTTTTGCTGCCTGTAGTAGTTTTGGTTGTCAGCTTGCTTTTATTGTTTCCATTGAATAGTCTGTTGTTATTCTAATGGGTCTGCCTTTACAGGTAAGTTGGCCTTTTTCTCTGCAGCTCTTAATACATTCTCTTTGTTCTGTATGTTTTGTGGCTTGATTATTATGTAGCAAGCAGACTTTTGGGGTGGGGTCTAATCTATTTGGCGTTCTGTAAGCTTCTTATATCTTTATAGGCATTTCTGTCTGTAGGTTGGGAAAGTTTTCTTCTATGATTTTATTGACTACATTATCTGTGCCTTTGAATATATTATCTATATTTTTCTCCTTCATCTATTCCTATTTTTCTCTGGTTTGGTCTTTTTATGGTATCCCAAATTTCCTGAACATTTTGTGTTATAGCTTTTTCGGTTTTAGTGTTTTCAATGAAAGAAAGTGAATTATAAGAAATGAACACAAAACAGCTTCAGGCCCAATTAGCATATGGTGAATAGGATAGAAAAACCTTACAATATTTTTGGTCCTTGTGGCTTTCTTGTATTGAGGAGACCATAGTTAATCATCAAAGACTAGTTTTAAATGTTACATTTTTTAGAAAACATTCTTGAATCCTCAAGGCAATTAGGCTTTAAAATATTCTCTCTCAGTTATATGCTCATACTTTATATGTAGTAGTTTGCATGATTATTAACAGTATTAGGAAAGCAAAGATTTAATATATATTCATGAACAAATAGAAATTATAATTTGACTTAAATGCTTAAGGGAAAGACTGTGTATAAAATACCTGAAATGATAATAATAATAAGATTTTTGTGAGTTGTTTGTTAAGAATAGGTTTTGTGGGGGATGAGACTTGAGGAAAGTGTATCAGTTACTAATGAAAATTTCTAAGCTGTGGAGGAAAAGAGGAAGAACATGGATAATTACTGCAATCCATCTTCAGCATTTAATTGAATAAAACCCTACTTTTGCATATCTAACAAATAAACAGACTCTTAACCATTTCACAATACCTTATTTTCAATGTTTTATATATACTTCATTTTTAGAATGTTGCCTATTGGCAGCAAAATTAATACTCAAAACACTAACTTTTAACTAGAAATTGTTGATGATTTGGAAGCTATACCAATGTAGAAAAGATATTAAAAAACAAAAAGTGACTCAATTTAAATTTGCAATACTCTGATATATAAACAATCATTTTAAATTAATTTCTTTAGAAAATAAGCTATGTTTTAGTTTTCAGTGTTGCAAAAATATAAAATTTTGAGTACAAATATTAAACATATAAACAAAATAAAATAGTCAAATCATTACAGTTGTTTGAATATCTAGTATTTAAATACATGATATTTTGTTAATAAACCCAGAATGGAGAGTTTGATAGAAGGTTCATTTCCTTTTTTCTTTCCTTTTCTTTTCCTTATTTTTCTGTTCTATGTTTTTAGAAGCATTGAGGTATTCAGGTGAGTTAAAATCTTTTACATAACAATTGCCTCCTGAGTTTATTGTTTTGAGCCTCTTAAGGATTTGCTTACGGACCAATATTTTCTATAAAATGTACATTCAATTTTAATTAAATTTCACCATTAAAATTAAAATAAGCTTAGCTTTTCTGCATTCAGAAAATATTTTAATAAATGAGGTTATATTATAGGGCTACATTTTTATAAGAAAACGAATCTGAGAGAATTACAATTTTGAATGCATGCAAATGCATTTTAAAGTGGGGAGTGCTAAAACATTGACAACCAAAGTTTAGAAATCTGTATTTTATTATTTTATAAAGGAGGCAAACTCTTGAGTCTATATCATTCAATTTTTTTTTCATAATCATGACTAATGCTCTGAGAAACATATACCTTGATTGTTCTCAATGTAACATAAAAATAATAATAGTAATTTTTCTGAGGTTCAAGTGAAATGATGTGTACATAATGCCTATTATGAGTAAGTGTGGTTTTATAATATAAATGTCTGTTCTCTAAAATTTGGTTCTTGAAATATAATGGCATTTTTGCATGTGACAATTAACAGTTGTTTAAGCTATGCTGTCTTTCTTCTTTATGAATAAAATTAAGACTTTATAAAACAGGTTTTTCAAATTGTTAGGCACACTTGCTTCTTAGCCTTTTGCTAGATATGGAAAAAATATTTTTCCATAGAATATGCCAATAACATTCTTTTTGTAAAGCAAATAACAGATTTTGCTAGACAATTAGACTTTCCAAACTCACAAACTATGAAAAGCAAAGTTAGCAGAGATAGGCTGGGTCAGAAATTTCTGACTACAAATGGTATTTCTATGTGGGGTGAGGTCTACATAGAACTAAGAAAGCTTAAAAAAAGATTCTAAAAAGAAACCCAAAACCAGGTTTCTATTTTTTCAAGTGTGTCATGATACAGAGAAGTGATTGGGCTTAAGTTACAAAATGGTAGGTTTGCTGTGTGCACCATGAGCTTCAGCACAGTGTGATCTTGCAAATTCACAGAAGCCTTGGTTTAAGTATAAACTGCATAATATGAATTTAAAGGTTCTGTTTTTATAGACCAAAAAGTAAAATAGTCAAAAATGACTTCTTAGTAGTAGAATTCTGGGGAGAGGTTCTTTTTCCTGGCTGCAAGTAGAGGGATGACTCCTTTAAGAGATGCCTTCTGACTCATCATGAGCAGCTAAAACCATGTGATTCTTTTAAGAGGGTCTGCTGACAGACACCTAAATGGTGTTTATGAGAACAGGATAATGGTGCATTACTTAGTGGCAGTGTAGACCCTAAAAGTCCCTAGAGTTTGGATGATAAATATGATTTCTTCTAATAACTCTAAGATGAAGGAAGCTCTCACACACCAAGGAGCTGGGTGTTGCTGGGTACAGTCAGACATCTTAGCCAAGCCATTAATCTTAGCCACATTTTAGCAGATTAAAGGTCTGACCAGAAATAGAAAAGGAGTAGAGGAGGCTGGGTGGAAATAGCTGCCATAGCCAAACCTTTAACCCTGGCCATATTTTAGCAGATTACAAGTGTGATTAGAACCAGACAAAAAATAGAGATATATGGTAAAACAGACTCAGACTAGAGAAAAATCAATACAACAACAAAAAACCCTCTAAAAGGTTTATAGTATATTTAAAAATATACAAAGGCTTGGGAGAAAAATATTTGATAAAGTCCTTTAAAAAGAAATAAATTAAAATATAAGTAAGTTATATAAAAATAGAAAATACACAGAGAATATGGATACTATAAGTTATGCTGTCCTTGAATTATTTGACAGCTGAGGAAAGAAAAGAAGTTCTAAAATACATTTGACTATGAATGCTGCTGGAGTAATCCAACCTATATATTTTGTAAATTTGACTTCCAAATTAAAGTCAAATGATATGTTATTTTGTAGAAGTTTCCTTATATCATATTCTTATTCCATAGAATAAAAAGAGTTGTAAATTCATTCAGGTTCAAGAAAAAACAGTTTCATTGAGGAAGATTCCCTAAAAAGTCTCCCATGGAAGCAGAAAGTCCAGATGATCCAACATTTCAAAGCACTTCTGTTGTAATTTTTCTCTGAGCTGTGAATCAAAAACAACTTCAAGGAGACTGGCTGACATGACCCAGCCTCACAGACTACTACACTAAAAATTTGTCCATAATACTAAATTTTCTTTAGGTCTTCAAATAATTGCTATTCCCCCAATCAGCAGAAAGTACTCCGGCGAACTCTGCTCACATTTTCAAAAAATGGATTATGGATGTTTTCCTTTTTTCTATGGTGTAGGTTATAAGTTGTTATAGAAATGGTGAAAAAAATACACAAAGGAAATTAAATTTGTGGTTGATTTGGCATTCTTTTATTAAAAGGAATAAAAAAATAAATGCTATGTGATTATACATTTGTACACTGTAAATATTTATCCCTCCTATAGGGCTAATAAAATGCTCATTGACATGTAATTAAACTAGAAGTATGGGTGAGGCTACAAGACTAAGAAAACTGGGAAGAGGAAGAGCAGAGCAGAGATGCCAGGTAAATATAGAGAAAAGGAGACAAAAATGCTGCTCTGAGAAAAGGTACTAAGGCACATTGCTAATCATGTTTAAGAGTAAGAGTTAGCAAGTAATATGTCTGAGCCATAGGCCAAACAGCTTGTAATTAATATAAGATTGTGTGTAATTATTTGAGACTGTGTGTCCAGTCCTCAGAGCTGGGCTAGGAAAGAAACCTCTGACCATACTCTTTAGAAATTGCTGTCTTAGGCCTATGCTGGGAACGATACAGAGCAAGGGGAACAATCCTCCCTTGTTGGTGGAAGTGTAAACTTGTTCAGCCACTCTAGAATGCAGTATGGCAGTTACTTAGAAAACTGGGAATCAATCTCCCCAAGGATACAGCAATACCACTCTTGAGCACATACTCTAAAGATGCACATTTGCACCCCAAAAGCATTAGCTCAACTATGTTCATAGCAGCATTTTTCATAATAGCAAGAACCTGGAAACAACCTAGATGCCCCTCAACTGAAGAATGGATTAACAAACTGTGGTACATCTACACAATGGAGTACTACTCAGCAGTAAGAAAACATGATATCCTAAAATTCTCAGGCAAATGGATGGAATTGGAGAATATCCTCCTGAGTAACATATCACATACTCATAAAGATAAGCAGGGAAAATGCTCACTCATTAGTGAACTTAAAAAAAATGTAAAGAACACCCAAGCTGCAAACCACAACCACTGAACAGTTTGGGATCTCAAAATTATATTTAATATAGTTTTCTGCTCTTTATTTGATCACAATACTATTCATTCTACACAATGGCATTGTTATATATTTCTTTTTTGTCACTCAATTTTATTTTTATTTTTTTGAGAAAACAAAGTCCTTTTTCTTTTTAAAAAAAATTTAATAAAAAATTAATTGCTGTCTTGGTTACTTTGGTATAATAATATGAGTGGATTAACTAATGTGAGTTAGTAGTGAAACTAATAACTATAAAAGTTATAATGATAACTTCAATCAGATTTTGTAACAGTTTGTACTACCTGCCAATATTTGTACTTCGTTTTTAAAAATTATTCCCTTTTATTTGAAATCCATTTGCTCTGTACAACATTCATTTCATTTTAAAAGGTATCTGCCATTTTAAAATTGCTAGTAAACATTTTATGAAGCAATTCCCACCTTTATGGGACATATTTTATAAATATGAACTCTTCCTTAATTGCCTTGAGTATGTTTCTGAGAGATCAGGTTGCCTACAGTTGTTCCAATAACTGCTATTGAAATAATGGGCCATTCTCTTCCACTAATAGATCAGATTCCACATTGAAGATTGTTGAGTATTTTCACATGTTTTCTTCCCCACCCATGATTATTCTTACAAATAAACTATTTATCCACCATTAAGGGATGTGTTATGCATTGATTTGGTTTTCATTACTATAATAACAAATTCCCAAGCAGGTTGACATTATGAAGAAGGGTGGTTTATATAGCTCAGTGTTTTAGAGACTCAAGAGCTATATCATTTGGTTCTTTTTAGGACCTCATGGTAGATGAATCATGTGCAAGAATGACAATCTGGGACTTTTCTAAGTCTTCAAAAAATAGTATGGAGTCTGGGAGTGAAATTGCTTATTTGTCAACATGCATGGTTTGTTTGTATGAAAGGTTCTGTGTTCCAAAGCTACTCAGTCTAATTTCACAGTGCAAAATGACCCACCCACCCCATGGCTTTAGACATTTTCCCTTGAGGGCTGTTTATACAGAGAGTGAATGAGAGAATGGAGCAGGGAGAAGGGCCCAATGCAAATGAGAATTAATGAAGGTCAGAGACTGGGGATCAAGCCTTCATAGAACATATAGACATCTTCACATAGCAACAAATATTTGTACTTCTTTTGTCTATGTATAAGAAATGATTGTACTTCTCTGCTAATGTTTATTAATTTTCTTATTGCTATGAACAAATACGTGACACAAAACAACTAACGAGTGGATATATTTTGGCTTATAAGTATATTCAGTCCATAATTACAAATAATACAGGGGTAAGTTAAACAAGTTTGCTGATCATATTGCCTCCATAGTCAAGAAAGAGTGATAAAAATAGAGCCCAACTTATAAAACACCAGGTCTATTCTCAGTGACCAAATTTATTCAGCAAGGCTCTATCTTTCTAAGCTTTTACAAACTTCACAGAGAAAATTGACATTCCAAGTACTCAAACACATGAGTCTATATCTGTTGGGTATTTTACACTCAAAGCACACTACTGTACATCTGACCCCTATAAGTCTCATGGTCAATTTTTTTATGCAAAATACTTCTATTCCATCTTTTAAAGTCTTGTTAGTTTTCAACCATACTAAAGTATAAAGTGACTTCTTAAGTATAAGGCAACTACAAAATTCTATAAATTAAATTTAAACAAAACAATTACATACTATAAATATATAATAGCTTTTCTGTATTTTGGTCTCATTTTGGTCCAGTGTTTTTCTGCTATGTCCTATGTAGTCCCTCTCAAAATAAAAAAAAATATTTATCTTTGCTATTCTTAATATTATTACTACAACTTCTAGTAATAGCCACAGTAGTAGTAGTACCTGCTCTCTGAAACCTCTCCTCCTGGCATTTGAAACTGATTTTGGTGTCTGGCCTCTAAACAGCTTGGGTTTCTCTGTAACTCCTTCCTAGAGGAGACAAATTTTGTGTCTTTGGTGGACTCCAAGTCTGAAAATTTCTTTTGTAGATATCTCATAATACTTTTATCTCCAACATCCTGGGGTCTCCATTTCAACCTGTATTTCTTCTTCAAACTGGATAAAGTTCCCTTTTATTACCTTCTTATAGAGACTCTCAGCCTGATAAATGCTTTCTGGCATTAGTAACTATCTGGATTAGTGGGATAAGAATATAAGTAAGCCCCAGTGCTGAACTGTCCATTCAAACAAAACTAGTGCACTATGAGTAATGCACTATGCACTAGAGCCTGTATCCTTTTGACAATAATTTTAGTGACCTTTCAGTACCAATTTTGAATCTGAAAATCACACAAAAAACCCACCAAAATAATGACTGTACAATTAACCAAACTGTATTTTGAGGTGCACCCATGACTGGCTAGCCACTTGTCTCTTGCTAAGTCAGGGTTTGAAAGATCAGCTGATGCTAGCCTATTATGATATTTTTATAATAGAGATAAAGTATTCACAGGGTTGAGATAGTTGATTATTATACATTGTTAAAAAATTACAAAACCAGGAAAGAAACAAGGGAAAGGGAAGGGAAAGAAGTAGAAAGTCAATGAAAAGAAGCAGAAAGTTTAATGCAGTTTGAAAAAAATTCTTTGCATGTTACAGCAGATCAAAGAAAAAGGAACTAATTCTTGAACTACAAATAATCATAACATGTAAGGACTTGACACAAGAAAAATAAGAATGTATTCTTTTTGTTTTTGATTTGCTTTAGTTTTGTTTTGTTTTCAAAACAACATTTCTCTGTATAGCCTTGGCTATCCTCAAACTCTCTACAGACCAGGATGGCCTCAGTCTCAAATAGATCTACCTGACTCTGCATTCCATGTGCTGGGATTAAAGGTCTGTACCATCATTCCCTGGCTCAGGAAATTATTTGTCAATTACAAAAAGAAATCTTAACTCAGAGAGTAAAATTTTTCTTGTTTTTAATTCACATTAACTTGCAAGATATATTGTTCCTCTTTTGGTCTCACATTGATCCTAGAAAGATGTTTTCCAAGTGGGATTATTATCAGCACTATCTTTAGTTTAGGCTTTCTCTTTTTAAATAAATTTGCATTTTCACAGATTCACAGCATTGGGGGTTGTGAAGTTGCCTTTAAGAAATCATTTCTATTGTTGTAGCATTAGTAGATTATCTCTCCTTGATAACTACAAACTGTTTGTTAGAACATTTCTTGACGGCAACTTTAAAATGTAATAGAAATTATACCAAATCTATAGATTACTTTAATATAAAAAAAACTTTAAAATACTGCCTGTTACATGTGTACTCTAGGAAAAAGTTATCAAGAAACACAAACCATTTAAAGGTTAGACTTACTAAAGTTGTTATTTTTTCTTTATTATCTATATTTTTTATAAACATGGTTAAAAAACAATTATAATTACTTTTACCTTTTGAATCAGTTAGATTTTCAATGAATATTTTAATATTGATCATGTATGATATATTAATATAATGGAAAACTGATTGGAGGAACTTTACATTAATTTTAGGCTTTTGCTAAAAAAGAATTACATGAACATTGACAGGGTAAAACACAAATTCTAGTTGGTACTTAATAAAAACTCAGAACCAGATATTGGGGAAAAAGGATAATATCAGAGAGGTAAAACAGAATACAGTCAATTTTCACCCAGTCAACTTGTCAGGGTCAAAGCTATCTTCAAGAATACTGACCGTAACTGGCCACTTCTACAGAATAACACAATGTCTGCCTATGCCTGCCTTAAATATTTTCTTTGACCAGTTGTTTCACTTCTGGTTTCTACTCTGTATCATAATCCTAGAGTTATAAATAATTGTGTGAGTTACCACTCTCAGATCGTATATGCTTAACTGTGGGTGAGTGTGTCCTCTGACTGTTCAGATTGATTGTATTACATATAAAATATATCACCACATATGACCTTTGTGACAAAAAACAAAAGGTTGTAACTAACATAAGAAAAACCATATAGCATATGAACAATAAATATATACAATAAATACAAACAATAATTATAATAAATACAAATGAGTAACATTTAATAATTGATAAATTCAAATAAATGATTGTATTATTTATCCTGTTATGGTGAGTTGAAAGGACTGTACCTAAAACACTTTCTACCTAACTTGTATTCCTAAGTAAAAATTAAATTTTTATGTCCCTCAAGCTTATTTACTTTAACCCTAAGTGAACATTTCCTGAGACTCTGAAAAAGCCTTTGACAAAATCAAACACTCCTTTATGACCAAAGTTTTAGAGACATGAGGAATACAGGTAAAATATCTATATATAATAATAAAGGCGATTTACAAGAAGACAACAGCCAACATCAAACTTAATGGAGAAAAACTCAAAGGAATCTCACTAAAATCAGAAACTATACAAGGATGT
>PVIH01013936.1:0-56159 GCA_004025045.1 Sigmodon hispidus | reverse complement strand
CAATTTTTCCTGTGATGAATAAGTAGTGACCATCTTGGTCCCTTTTAATTGCTTTTAGCTTAAAGTCTACTTTGTTAGATATTAGGATTGCAACCCCTGCTTGTTTCTTAGGACCATTTGACTGGAAAATCTTTTCCCAACCCTTTATTCTAAGCCTGTGTCTGTCTTTGCAGTTGAGGTGTGTTTCTTGTAGGCAACAAAAGGATGGCTTCTGTTGTTGTATCCATCTTGTTAGTGTGTGACGTTTTATAGGAGAGTTGAGACCATTGATATTAAGGGAAATTAGTGACCGTTGATTCATATTCCTGCCATTTTTGGTGGTAACTTGTTTGAATTTCCTTTCTCTAGGGTATTCTTCTGTGGAATTATTGGTTTTTTGTGATTTCATGGGTGTATCTGGGGTCCTTAGGTTGGAGTTTTCCCTCTAATACTCTCTGTAGTGCTGGATTGGTAGATAGATATTGTTTCAGTCTGACTTTGTCCTGAAATACCTTGTTTACTCCATCTATGGTAACTGATAATTTTTAGTATTCTAGTTTGGCAGTCATGCTGTTTTAGTGTCTGTATAACTTCTGCGCAAGCCCTTCTAGCTTTCATCATTTCCATTGAATAGTCAGGTGATATTCTGATGGGTCTACCTTTATATGTGAGTTGGCCCTTTTCTTTTGCAGCTCTTAAAATTTTTTCTTTGTTCTATATGCTTTGTGGCTTGATTATAATGTGGTGTGCTGACTCTTTTTTGGGATCATATTTATTTGGTGTTCTGTAAGCTTCTTGTATCTTTATAGGCATTTCCTTCTTCAGGTTAGGGAAGTTTTCTTCTATGATTTTATGGAAAACATTATCTGTGCCTTTGAGCTGGTATTCTTCTCCTTCTTCTAGTCCTATTATTCTGAAATTAGGTCTTTTCATGGTGTCCCAGATTTCCTGAACATTTTGAGTTATGGCGTTTTTAGTTTTACTATTTTCTTTGACTGATATATCTATTTGAGCTACTGAGTCTTCCACTTCAGAGCTTCTATCTTCCATCTCTTGAACTCTGTTTGTTATGCTTGTATCTGTGGTTCCAGCTTTTTTCTTCAGATTTTCTATTTCCTTCTTTGCCTCATTTTGTGCCTTTTTTTATTGCTTCTATTTCAGCTTCTATTTCAGCTTTTATTTCAGCTTTTAGTTCCTGGCATGTTTCTTTCATAGATTTGTTCATCTCTTCCAAGTTTTTGTTTGTATTTTCTTCCATTTCTTTAAGGCTTTTTTTCATATCCTCTTTGAGAGCTTCGATGATCATCAAAAAGGAATTTGTGGTGTTGCTTCCTTCTGTTTCCTCTTCATTGCTTAGTTGAGGTCTTGTATTTGTAAGATCGCCACTCTCTTCTGGAGTTATCATGTTGTTCTTGTATTATTATATAATTTTTTGCACTGATGTTTGCCCATGGCTTCAGTGGTTCGTGATTAGATGGGACCTGGTCAGTTGTGGCACTCAGGCTTGTGTGCCTCCTGTCACCTCTCCGGGTAGGGTCTGAGTCTGTCCTTCAGGGATCCCTGTAGTTGTTAGTTTGCTCAGTTCGAAGTGGCGGTGGGTAGCCAAGCAAATTCCCTCAGCCGGAACTGTGGGTATGATGAAAGGCAGAGTTTATCTGCCTGTGCTCCAGAGTGTGCTGGGACTCTGCAGACAGTACTTGGTCCCTGAAGTGGAACCGGAAACCCAGTAATGTATTTCTATAGTCAAGGAAATGAATTGATTGTGTGGGTCTTAGTTCTCTCTCTCTCTCTCTCTGTCTCTCTCTCTCTCTTGAAAACTTGCTATAAAGAGGCATACATATAGAGGCTGTGAGTTTGCCTTTATGGAAAACTTATATTTGCATTCTGTGAATATATAATGTACATATTTAGATTGATTTTCTATGATGGGTAGAAACATGTACAGTCACTATCTTGTTTTGTATTGTCTTATTTATTGAGCAGTGCACACATCCTGAAGATCCCAAATTTAGTATATAAGCTTCTTTTTTTGCATTTAACAGCTCTAGCTATCTGAGAACCTCTGGAGGCACTGTACTTTGGCAAGTATCTCTGGGAGTGTAGATACTAGAAAGCTCTGATTTTAATTTTCAGGCCCAATACACACACACACACACACACACACACACACACACATGCGTGTGTGTGCATGCATACAGACATCTTTGCATGTTTTAGACTGGTGCTCAATTTCTTTTTTTCTGTTTCTTTTTTTATTTCTTCTTCTTATTATTATTATTGACAAAGAAGTCATATTTTCTAACCTTGTATATCCTTATTCAAGGTCCCTTCCCCCTCCCGCCACATCAGGTCATTCTTTCTTCTCCACATATCCCCATCCCATCCCTGAGCAGGCAGCAGGCAGTCCCATGGTCCTACTGCCCCAATATTGCTTAGTTCAGTCTCCAATACTGGCAGATGCAGTTTTCTCCTCCCTTCCTCAAGAGTGAGTTGGGTGTTCCTCTAGGGGGAGTGGGATCCAAGGAGTCAGTCCAGTGTGTTTCTGGTCCCAAGCTGTTCAGTGGTTATGGTTTGCAGCCTGGGCATGCTTTGCTTTTTTCTTGGTTGTTTGATTGTTTAGACTCCACTAACGAGTGAGTACATCCCCTGATTATCTTTCTGAGTTTGTGATGGTGCCCAATTTCTTCCTGGTAGGGTTACACAACATCATTTATCTTCTTTTTCTAAAACTTTATCATTCATACCATTTGACATTTAGTATATTTTACGTAGTAATTTTTTTATAATTATTATTAAAATACTATTTTTCTTATATTTTTAACTTATTTTCATACATAATACATAGCAATATATATTATTATATACATATATTACTATATGTAGCATATATAGTATATATAATATATAATGCATAATGCATATAATACATATATTATATATGGATGCATATATATTGTATATGCCTCTTGGCATCTTTTATTCTAAGTATTTAGCCATTGATGCCATTTATTAGCTTGCTATCATAATGAAAGCAAGGCAATATCTTTAAAGTGACAATAGAGCACCTACAACTTGATAAGGAGATAAAGTGCCATGATTACCCTTAATTTATGACAGTCTTTGTTTTCTTTTAAAGAGATTGAGTCATAGAGGCACAAGAAGGAAGCTTGACTCAACCAGGAGGAAGGTTGGCAGAGAGAAAGAAGCACACTGTTCACAGGCTAATTTACAGGGAAGACAGAGAAGGTTCATGTAGTAGGTCTTCTGAAATAGGATTGGCAGAGCAGTGGTAAGCATGTATTTGAGCTGCAGAGATGCAGCCACTGAAGGTAATGACAGCATAATGATCAAAGACATCAGTGTGGTCTGTATGAGCTAACAACCCTTGTCTCCATAGTGACAGTCACTCCCATTGCTTCACTGATTTCTACAGGAATGAATCTTTAAGAGCACTCCCGAAAAGAACAATTAAAGTAGAAAAAGAAAAGGCATTTCTTTCTTTTTTTCTTTCATTTTATTCCACATGCAAAGTTAAACAATATCAACAATGAATTTTAATTTATGCTGAAATTGGTAATATAATTTTTTTTACATCCTTTTCTTTTAAATTCAGGCCTAGCCAGTCTAACTTGGGAATTAAAATGCCAGTAAGATGCACTTTTTTTTTTTGGTTCCCAGGATGAACTCATGTTACATGGTTTTATATTTGTTATAATGCATCTATTACTGGGAAATAAAATCTGGCTCATTGATCACATTTTAGCAAACATTACTATGGATAAGGCAGGCCTCATTAGGTTCTGAATTGTTAGTGGGCTCACTATTTATTAGTTATTCAACAATTAATCATGTACTTTTCTCATGACAGTTCCAGTCTTGCTGTATTGAATAGTCTTTCCCTTCTCTGTTTTATGAAAACATTTCTTGTATTTGTAGCTTGCTTCTCCAGATACAAACTTTTGGGTTTCCAAGATTTTGGTGGATATCAATATTTTATATATAGTCAGTTGTTCCAACTCACTGAATAACAATGGTGTATTTGTGTTGTGAGCCTTTTGCTTGGGAGAGATGTTAGCAAACATCTATTTATGCTAGGTAAGGCACTGATTATATACAAAAGAAAAGATTCCACCCAAATATCACTTATTGAACCAGTAATTATTCTAGAGTTCTTCACAGGACTATGACTCAGGAATTACTTATAGGAACAGTGATGTCTCAAAAACAGAAACATTTCTGAAAAGCTAAGTCTTGAGAGATCTCAGAATGATTTGCAGACAGCTTGGTAGAGTTGAGGGTCTCCCATCCCCATCAATTGTTACTTCTCATACATTCTTGGAGAGAGGCAATGTGACTCTTGTAAGTTTTAGTAGCTTCTGGAGACTTGTGAGTTTTCTTTACTCCCTGAGCCTCAAACAGCCTCCCTCTAGGACAAGTAATTTCAATTGATATAAAAATAGCTTTACAACAACTTGAGAGCCACAAAATTATATTCAAACACTAATAAACAATCCATTAGATGAGACATAGTGTTGTAGAAATTTCATTGGTATATAAAGTGGTGTATATAATGATGCATAAAATTCGTTATACATCTTTGAAGCATATATCACTATCTGTGGGTATATTGTCTTCATTCCAGTGCCCAATATCTGCATTTTTGGTAAAAGCTGCCTTGAAGTTGTTAGTTTGCATACTCTGCTCATTGTAAATATACAGTAGGTCTGAATGCTAGTGTGTCAATAACTCTGAGTGATAGTCTTTGTAGTGGAGAGGTCTGGATGTCTATTTAGCAAGTATTCTCATGCCGTACCCCTTAGCTAGAGTTCTGTGGTATGCTTTTATACAGTTTTCTCAATTTCCCGGTGAGATCAAGCATCAGCTTTGTGCTTTTTGGAGGAACTTCAATAGCTCTTGTGTTTTTCAGGGGTGATACATATGCATAATTAGGAACATTTTCAAAACCCATGCTCACTCCTGTTCTGATGTTTCTGTCTGTCTGCATGTCCACAATGGCCATGTATACAGGGTCTAGTCCCTAGGGAATCCAGATCAGAGGAGAACAGGTACTGGAATGATGGTTACACTCTTGGATATAGATAGTAACTACTGAATTATTTTTGTTTTACACATCTACTAAATCATGAATTGTACAAAAGCTACTTTTCATTACCATAAACAAATAATATTTTAATATTTTCATTGTCTAACCAATAGGAAAGATACTAGTAGGTCTTCAATACCTATGGTGTACTCTCAGATACGACTCTGTAAATTTTATGGATATCAACTAATTTACACCTAATCATAATAAGATATTGCTATTTATTCACATTTTATGAGTGAAGACAGTATAAGTGAGCCACTTCCTCAAAATAACAGAGCTAGAACTGGAAAGAACAGCTCTAGTCATGAGAGGATTCTTTCACTCTAACCTCTTTAAGAAGAGTTAACTTGTAAGCACTCAGAGACTTTTTATTCATTTATTTTGAGCAAAATTTATTTACTATCCTTTGTAAAGAGGGACAGGGTCTTACTATGTAGCCATAAGGCTTTGAGACTAGGTATGTCTACCGGCTGGTATCAAAATTGCAGAGATCTGCTTGCTTCTGTTTCCTGACTGCTAGTATTGAAGGTGTAAACCAGCATGCTGGGCATTATTAGTAGAATTTTATTTGCTGAGAAATGGGTAGGCTTCTGGAAAAAAATATGTTTTCAGAAAAGATAACTTTAGAAAACAAATTTAAATAATCACATCATCAGATGACATGAATCAATTACTGTTTATTTTATTTTTTGTGTGTGGGAGTGCATGTATGTGTATGTACCATGCATACATACTACACTCAGAGGTCAGATGAAGGTGTTGGATCCTCTGGAACTGGAGGGACACAAGCTACCAATTGAATGCTAGGAACTGAACCAGGACCCTCTACAAGAACAAGTGCTATTACTCAATTACAATGCAATACAACAGGCTTCATATAATTTGGCCATTTCCCCATATTATGACTTATCATGTATAGATTCATGTTCTCTTTTCCTAATAACAAACTGTCTACCTTGATACAGCCTTGGATGTATTCATTGAAGAACTACAACCACGTCACAAAATAGGTCAATTTTATTTTAAAATGACTTCCAGGTATGATTTACTTTTAAAGAGTAAATATGAAGTCAGATACATGAGTCATTGTACAACTTTTTGCTTTGAATTTTGACTCTTTTTTTAATTTTGTATTTATCAAGAAAACAGTAAATTGAATTTAAAATGCTGATAAGTTAACAATAACTATAAAGAAAATAAAAATCATAAGCATGACTTATCAAGGGTGATAATGCAAATAATTTGCTACACATAAAATTACTTTGTGTTCAGCATTCCCTCTGAATTTTTTTTCTATCCCTGTATGACTCTAAGAATGAAGCAACCTAAATTTATAAGCTCATTAATTTACTTAGAAAATTTCAGGCTTTTGTTCATTTACTCACCATTCTGAAATTATATATACATTATTCCAAAGTTCATTCATTAACTTTGCTTTGTTGAGAAAAGGTTTTGTGGGTTTTAAGCTGGCTGAAGCTCAATATATAGCTACTACCAATGTTACAAACCTCTGCCATTACTTCTGGTTTATGTAATTCTGAGGATCAAGCCCAACGTTTCCTCATTGCTTGGTAAGTCTACAATTGATTTACATTCCCAGACCAATTATCTGATTCTTAAAATATATTTTTTTCTAAAAAAGAAATACTATCATATTACATATTTTCAGATTATTATATAACAACAATTCTATAATTCATTCAGTAAATAAAGCAAATCTGTGTACTACAGGATAGGTTACCCACTAGTTACATCAGTCTAGGTGTCTGAAAATCATAAATCACATGCACAGTCTTTGAGAGTTTAATAAAGGTCCTTTTATAAAAACACATGTTAGGGGAAGCAAAATATAGCTCACAACATAGCTAAGAACTTAAAAAAAAATCTGATATGCATTTCCTTTACTTTAGAAGATAGGTGGTCATGAATAAAGTAATGCAGAGGCATTCAGTGGAGATATATGTACCACAGGACTTTCCAAGGAATACAGCTATGTTCCTAAGCAAAATATGACAAGACAGACCTGCCCACTTTCTACTTCCCTATTCTGAAGCTTGTCCTTCAAGTCTAGCTGCAGCAACTGAGATGTGACTAGATCAACATATTAGAACATAGGACTGGGAGAGATGTGCGGATTAAGTAGTGATGGGCTACAGGAGGTCAGATGAAGGTGTTGGATCCTCTGGAACTGGAGAGACACAAGTCACCAATTGAATGCTAGGAACTGAACCAGGACCCTCTACAGGAAACAGTGCTATTACTGGCTGAACCATCTCAGCAGCTTCAATTACAATGCAAAACAACAGGCTTCATATAATTTGGCCCTTTCAGTGTCCTTTCAAGTTTCTTATGGGTTTTATGACCTTCCTGAGCCTGACTTCTCCTTCTAGGAGGGAAAATTTCAACCCAAGAAAACAACTATATTCAGTGAACCCTTCAGGAAAGTACTAAAATCAAATAAAATATGAACAGTGCGTTAAAACCAATGCTCATTTAAATAGACTAAAGCAGTAACAGTGGCAGATGAGGAACTGACTTACTTGAGTGTGTCAGTTTTAGATAATATAACTTGTACAAACTTCAACAAACAGAATCTTAAGCAATTATAAAAATTAAGAAACCAGAATAAAATGCTACCATGAAGATAATGAAGATATTTAGCTGGATATATTGAAAATATCATAGAATATTATATCTGGACAGAATTCTATAGACAATCTAATTTTCTGTCAAGAACATACTCAAAACACAATGAAAAGGGATTTGATCAATTCCCAGATGATGGGTTGGTGCTTGCTTTTAATTCATGCTGAAAAAATAACTGGCCTAAGTTTTGCAGGCAATCAAGGGAGTGAGCTTGTGGCTAGCTCTCAATCAAATCAACTAGAGTACACAGGTCTTCATTATATTAGCTCACAAAGCCAATGCCTCCCAAGGAGCTCACTCTCTTCTGCTTATTAGAGATTTCTCTGACAGTATCTTTTCTTTCCTTTCAGATTTCAAAAGTCTCTTGAAGGCCAGCATTCTGGCTTGCTCCTCTGGCACAGTGACCTGTAGGTGGTGAGCACTCCATAAGGATTTATCAAGCCAAGTAGATGCTTATCAGGCTTCCTAAAGTACTGTAGGTTCTGTGTTGAGAGGCTAGATGCTGTCAGAAAGAATCAAGTCACTCTTAAAGGCCCCTCGTGGCTTTGGCAGTGGCTTAGAGAAATACACTATCAACAGAAATACTTTGACAGTGATATGTGGAGCCATACCCAAGGCAGGCTCTGAAGTTATTTACGGTGTTTTAATGGATAAATAGGAAGAGATGAGGTGGAAAAGAAGTAGAAACTTGCCTAAGAAACAGACCAAAATCTTGCAAAAGTGAAAGTGAGTCTAAATATTGATGGAACTAATTGAGAATGATTGTTTGAGAAAAGGAATACGAAAGAATGCTGTTCTACTTCAGGTCTGATGGAAGAAAGAAAATGTAAAATGTTCAGGAACTAAGAAGAGAAAATTGTATATAAATTCAGAGAGAATAAAGGAGAATATACTGTTATAAAGATGCTACATTAAATATTTATTGTGATTTTTTTTCTAGCTAGAAGGTAGAAAACTCATTCCAGCTACACTAATCTATCATTCTATTAGGTAATTGGAGTAGCCACAAAAGAGATTTTAACAAAAGAGAAATATTTATGCACAAAGACAATACAGATTCTATTTATTAACTCATCAGGCTGTGTTTTTACAATGCTTTGTAGCTAATAAAGTGTGTTTTTTTTCAAACTCTGCATATAATCTCATGATAATCTGTGAGAAGGGCATTATTCTTTTCAAATGAGAAAACTGAGGCTTGAATGGAGGATAAATTCATATGCTAAAATTCATACTTTTCCTTGGCAGTAGAATGGATGATCAAACTCAGTCCCCATGACTACAGGTTTAGTATTTGCTTCACTTCTCTAAAATTTGGTTTTGATGAATATCTATTGAATGCTTAGAGCCAATTAAAAAATAATTAGTGGTTCTACAGGTATTACACACAGAATTACAATACAGCAAATCTGTTTTCTTGGTTTTGAATGATGTAAACTAAACATTTTTTTAAACCAAGATCAAAGAATAGTCTGAGTGTATTAGATGCAGGGAAACATTTTGCATGGTGTTAAAAACAGGGTCTGTGTCAGACATAACTCATACTGTGTCCTGGCTTTACTAATAAGTGTTTATGAATTCTGTATTCAATGTCTCTGAGCTTGCTTCCTTGTCCTTCTAGGGTTAACCCCTTGATAGGATAGTTCTGGTATTTAAAGGAGACTAATAGTAAAGAACTTACCAAGTGGCTAACATTCAGTTAGTATTAGATATTGATATTGTATTAGCCTTCAAAGCAAGGTGGGAGATTTTCATAGTAATCTTCATTGATGAATCTTCTCTCCTTATATTTCTGTCCATGTGGTTCATCACAACTTCTAGTCTTGTTAATTGTAGCTTTGATTATGTGATATTGTAGCTGGAGGCCTTTTTATCTGTATTGCTTGCTTTTTAGTCCCACAGCTGTTTATAAAATAATCATTCAGAAGCTTAATATTATTAACAAACTTTGGTGCAAGGCTTAGGCTACTACTAGATAGCTCTTACATCTTAAATTAACCCTTATCTATTAATATACCACCAAATGTCTAGTGGTTTTACCTATATTCTATTACATCTTGCTCAGATGGCAGCTTTCAGTATCTCTGCCTTTCCTCTTCCTGTATTTCTTTCTTTCTTTCTTTTTTCTTTCTTTCTTTCTTTTTTTTTTTTAAATTAACCAACGGTAGCAACACATATTCACAGCACAGAGAAAAACCATTCCACAGCATCATATACTTTGGTCAATAAGAGAAGAGAAAGCTTGAAGCCAACACAGTAATTTAATTTTAAATGACTATTTATGAAGATAATAGTAACTATTATTTTTATTGATGCAAGGTCTCATATATGCCTATCGACCTCAAATTCATATTGTTTCAGGATGACCTTTAACTTTTACCCTCTTCCCTTTACCTCCAAGCACGTTTCACCAAGTCTGTCTTAAAAGTCAAGATTCTCATACATGCTAGACAACAATCTACTAACTGAGTTATATCTATAGCCAGCTAGTATAATTATCATAAATTTTTGCTTTTGTAATGCTGAGCATTGTCAAGTTAATATTCTTCAGAATGTCTTGAGGATAAAGTCTCAATGAAGAATGGGCTACATTGGCTTGGCCTGAGTGTATGTCTGTTTAGATTATCTTAATAAACTTAACTGATTTGGGGACACACAGCCCAGTGTGAACTACATCCTTCCCTAGGCAGGAAGCCCTTAAGGAGAATGTGATCTGAATAGCACCATGAAGTCAAGAAAGAATACATGTATTCATTTATTGTTATTCTTCACTCTGGATGTGATGTGGGTAGTTGTTTTAAATTCCCACTGTCTTGACATCCCCACATGAAGTTACTTGAAACTGTGAGCTAAAATAGGCTGGTTCTCCCACAAATTCTCTTTTTCTAGGCAGCAGGGTTTGTCCTTGGGGCTGTTCCTCATGTTTCATCTGCTACATTTTCTGGCCCAGGGTTTCTCATTGTCATGGAGTTTATCTGGTAAGCTAGAGTTGCTGGCCAGCAAGCACCAGAGATGTGCTCATCTCCACCTCACCAGCTCTAGGATTATAAGCATGTGGATTATGTCTGGCTCTTGTATATGAATTCTGAGAACTGAACTCAGATCTTCACACCTGCAAGACAAGCACTTTGCTGACTACATCATCTCCACTGATGCAGATCTAATAAGTGATTTTCCAAGCCATTGGTCTTAGAGTGGTTTGTTATGTAACTGATGAAATGAATATCAGTTATCCAGCATCTAGCCAGCCCGGAATTTTCGTACTGTTAAAATGACAGTTAAGCTAGAAGTAACTGGGAAAAAAAAATTCTTTCAGATGGAAAAGCCTGATACTCAACAACAAAAGAAGTTGAAAGTGCCAAAGAGCTTGATCATTAGTCATGGGACCTTGTGTGTCTTCCATTTCCTACATGAACTTCTATGAGTGATAGTCAAAACCTAAGAAAGGCTAGTACTCAGCTGATAAAATGACTCAGCAGGTAAATGTGCTTCCCTTACAAATCAGATGACTTAGCTTTGACTTGGAACCCACAGTGGAGAGAGAACCAATGTCTGAAAGTTGTCGTCTGACCTCCACATGCAGGCTATGGCACATACATTCCCACCATCATGCATACATATCACACATACAATAATAACACAAATAAATACTAATAATGATGAAAAAGTTAAAGCTCTTCCTGTGATAACAGATATACAAAGAGCAGCAACAAGAGTCACAGAGGTAATAACACAAAATCTGAGCAAAAAAATTTAAAAATCAACATTAGATAAGTTTGTTCAGGTGGATAGACTCAAGGCTGGAATCATAGTCCAAGGGTAGGGAATCAGTCAGTGCATATAGAGACCCCTCTGGGCACACAATAATCTTCTGATGCTTACTAATTCTCTCTAACTTTGAAAAGCAGTATCTCATAGCAGTTTAAATTCTAGCCTTTCAAAAGTAAGGGTCTCTTAATAAATACATGCCATGTGCCAATAATATTGTCCTTTGGTCTTCCAGTTGATGTTGGGTAAAAGAGGTTAACCAGGGACATGGAAATTTTTCTTTTCAGAGTCCTTTAGGCCTTGATCACTTGTCCTATCTTAGATATAAATATAAAAGTGGAGAGAAAACATTCAGGTCTTGATTTCTTGTCCTCACATAGTGCCTGATGATGTCTGTGGTACAGCGGCTGCGCTGGGAAGAACTTAGTTCCAGTCTTTGTCCACTTATAAACAAGCAGGAGGAACCCTGTACTCCTGGGATCATTTGCATATGAAGCTCATACCCTGCTTCACAGCATCTTTTGGACTTCCCTATCTCCAGGTCAATGCTTCTTCTTTGCACCAAATTTGTCTTCAAAAGGTAGATCTGGACCCAGTCTCTCCTGCTCTTGACATAGGTGGACTGGATTAGAACATCATTATAACTGGTTTGTAAATAGTATTGATAAATTTTCTCCTACACCTATCCATATTTAACTAGATCATGCTCAGTAACAACAAAATCAACATTTTTTTCTATTTCTGTTTCTCAGATTTTTCAAATTGTAAAATGAAGAGGGTGTACTTACAAGTGTACTAGCTAGTTTTTATGTCAACTTGACATAAACTTAAACCATCTGAAAGGAGGAGCTTTAATTAAGAAAACACTTCCATAAAAATCTGTCTGTAGGCAAGCCTATGGAACATTTTCTTATTTAGTGATTGATGGGGGAGGGCTTAGCCCATTGTGGGTGGTGCCATCCCTGGACTGGTGGTCCTGGGTTCTATAAGAAAGAATTCTCAGCAAGCCATGAAGAACAAGTGAAAAAGCAACACCACTCCATGGCATCTGCATCAGTTCCTGCTTGCCTCAGGGTTCCTGCCCTGTTTGAGTTCCTGTCCTAGAATTCTTTAGTGATAAACTATAATGGGGAAGTATAAGCTAAATAATCCATTTCCTCCTCAACTTGCTTTTTGGTCATGGTGTTTGATCACAGAAACAGAAACCCCAACTAAAGTTTCAGCAAAATATTCATAGAAGGACACACACACACACACACACACACACACACACAATGTTCTTAATTCAATAAATAAACATTAAGTGAAATATATGTATGAAATAAAAAATATAAGGATTATTTTCACTGATTCATATTAGCACAAATTAACAAAATGAACAGATTCTCAAACAAACCCAACTTAGACAAGACCCTGGTAACAGTTCTGAAGGAAATACCAAAGTAAGTGTTTTTAGAAGGGGAAAAGCAAGAAAAGGAAAGCAAAAACCTTTGGGAATGAAGGGTGAAAATAAGGGACTACAAATATTTTTTTATAAATTTTTTAAAATTAGTTTTGGTTATGTGTATGTGCCAATATCTCTCTGTGAATATGTGCACTTGAGTGTAGATGCCAGCAGAAGCTGGAAGATGGTATCAGATTTCCTGGACCTGGAGTTACAGGCAGTTGTGAGCTGCCTAACATGGTATTTGGGGATGGGAAATGAACTCTAAACCTCTGGAAAAACAGCAAATGCTCTTAACATCCTAGCTGTCTCTGCAGATTCACATTTTATCTTTTAAATATGTATGACTGCTGGAGGCAAATCTCACAGGAACTGGAGGGGTTCTTAATATACATGGATCATATACACATAGATACATGACTTTTTTTTATATTCTTGATGTACCACTATACCTGCACAGTGGCTGATCACATAACACTTCCAACAACACATATAAGAAATACTGTTTCTTCAAATCTGTATGATTTACTTTCATCATCTTATTTTGATAACTCTTCTTATTGTGAGGAGATGGTATTTTAGCATTTTGATTTGCATTTCCTGATGACTAAAGATATTAAGCATTTTCCACATAGTTATTGGCAATTGGTACTTAGTTTTGATAATTATACACATGCAAAATAGAGTGCTTTTTAGCTGTAAAGAAAAATGAAATCTTGTTATTTGCAATGAAATGGAAGGGACTGGAGGATGGACATTCTGTTAAGTGAAATAAACAATGTACAGAAAAATAAAATAATTACTACAGTTGTCTTTTTATGCAAAAACTAAAATCAAGAACTGAAAATAGAATAGCGATTACTGGGGATTGCAATAGGTGCAGGGTGATCACAGTGGAAAAGCATGGCTGAATATGACAGGTAGGTGCTATATGATGCTTTGGGAATATTAGAGTCTGCCCTATTCGTTGTTAGAGTGAATATGTCAACAGGAAAACTATCCCCGGAAAGGCTTCAGGGTATTCCTTCCAAATTTGGAAAACAGGATAACTGGCTTTTTATTTTACAAATGAGAAAATTTTTCTCAAGTCTTCAACTTCTAGACATCAGAAATTTTCAGAATTCAAACATAGACAAGCTTGACTCCAACTCTTAGTTTTCTCATGTCATCTTACTTTACCTTACTCTTCCCCCTGTCTGTTTTCTCTACCTCCATCTGTCATCTCTTTCTTTCTCCATCTCTCAGTGTGTCTCTGTCATCTACCTCTATCATCTCTATCTCAAAGGTGAAATTTCAGATTAGGCTCATTTAAAGCAACACAAGAGATGTGTTTCTCTTCTCCACAGCAGTAAACATGATAATTAACATAAAATTATTCATCTTTGACTGCATAATTCTGGTTAAATAGCCATATGAACACAGAAACAGCACTTTTGTGATTAGGTTGATTGATGTTTATGGTCCTTAATGAGACACAATACAGCCATTTGTGCAAACTGTAAGCAAATCATCAACCCAAAGTTGTCATGCAGCCAAGTGGAAGTGTCATGGGGTGGAGAATGGACTTCATATCTGCATGTGATTCCTCATAGTACCTAAAGAAGTACACTGACCTCACTCAGGAATACTATTTGCTTCTATCTGAGGCCTATCTGTAATTATATATAAAAAATTCTTTTCTCAGTTTTTAAATCTGCTTAGTGTTTTGAGTTGATCATAGACATCTGTGCATATGGATAAATAATATAAAGATCCCATGTACACTTTATTCTAGCTTACTCAGTAATGATATTGCCCTTACCTACAATGTTATATCACATTAGTATACTGGTGTGAATATAATTCCTTATTCTTAATAGGTTTTACCCAGTTTTACTTTCACTCATTTGTATATGTGTATGTATGTGAGTATGTGAATATGTGAGTGTGTGTGTGTGTGTGTGTGTGTGTGTGTGTGTGTGTGTGTGTGTGAGAGAGAGAGAGAGAGAGAGAGAGAGAGAGAGAGAGAGAATGAGCATGTGGTGCATGTGTGCATTTCTAGGGATGTTTCATCATAGGATCATGGGTGTAAGGTTTTGTACTTGTTGCTACAATCAGGCTCCACAGGGACTTAGTACTACAGTATCCTTCATCTGGGCTTTCTATATACATACTAATTTTCCCCTTCCCTCCACTCCAGCACTTTTTTCTGTCCTTGAAAATTACTAACAAAATTTAATTTTTTTTTTGTTATTTCCAGGATGGGATACGAAAAAAATTACATTACCTTAAAGACTACACATCTTAAAAAAAGTTTATTTATTTATTTATTAAGACATGCAGATCAGGCTGAATTTGACTTTGCGCTAAATCCTGATCAATGATTCCATTTACACAGTTCTGAGGTTATAGGGTTTGGCATCAAACCCAGTTTATACATTGTGAGAGACTGAACCCAGGGCTTTAAGCATACCATACCAGTACTTTACCAAATTATCTATAGTTCCAGGACCCCAGCTGGATATTTAAAAAGCCAAAATGCATCAGGCTGCAAAAACTTTATTTTCTTTGTTCTAAAATAATCATAATCACCATTAGATCACGGACGAGAGTGAACTTTGCCTAAACTATTGTTTTTAAGTGCGGCCTAGCAAATTAGTACTGCTCCTCTGACTTGAGGGCTGTGTTGAGGATCATATCTTGAACTGCCCGCTTAATGGGCTTTGCAATCCCATTTTTGTCTTGTACAAAAATGCAGATATGTACATACATGTGTAGGTATATGTACACTTACCAGTTTAGAAGCCTGTCAAATTTAATATTTCTCAGACAAAAGCACAAATACATGCTCTCAATAGAAAAGAATTAAAAGTTAACTCTATTACTTGGAATGAACAAGAATAAATTTAAAAAGAACAGAGAAAATGATGAGTAAAACATACATATTTATGAATGTCACTGTTGAGAGAATTTTCATATTCTTAGTCTAAAATACTAAAATGCAAGAGAAGGGTTTGTTCTTCATTAAGAAATAATTCTACTATAATTGCTTGCTCAGTCAAGTCTTCTGCAAAACAGACACATGCAATTGATTTTGTGGAATGATTGAGATTCAGTAAAGGCAGGAGAGAAGATTTTGATTTCATGGTTGAGCTGAGGAAAAGAGGAACATTCTTGCCTAGCACATAGGAAATGTTTTTATTCATAAGGAAATAAAAGAATAATGGCAAAGCTGACAATATGGCTGAAAGAATCCGATGACACAACTTGGAAGTGGTAAATTTTAATTTAATTTAACACAGCCATAATTTGTTGATTGTCTCTTAACTATAAGAACCTTTCAGAGCATCGACACAGAAGGCAGAATCCAGCCACCAAGTAAGAATATTCTTTTTTTGTGGAAGCTAAGCAATTATCAAAGACATTTCCAATCTGAAAATTATCTGACCCAGAGAAAAATGCTATGGTCTGAATGCTTGTGCTCTTCTCAAATTCAAAAACTAAAACATATCTCATGCATGGGAAAAATGGCTAAGGTGATAAAACATGGAGTTGAGACTCCTAGAACTCACATAAAACAAGCCGAGGTAGCCCACATTTACAGTTCTCCCACACCTATGGGAAATTAGCATAATACTGGCATCTCAAGGGCTATCTGGCCTGGTGGACACAGTAACATATAGGAGAGCTCATCTGAAATAAAGTAGAAGGTGAGGACTAACAGTCAAAAATGTTATCTGACCTCCGTGTGTATACATGGAATACATACGGTCACCCTAATGCATATACACATGCACAACCAAGAGATATTTTTCTCCCTTACCATAGAAAAAGTATTCCAAAGTATTTAGTGTGATGGCACTAGAGTGACAGAGAGAGATAGAGACACAGAGAGAGAGATAGATACACATACATACACAGAGAGATAAAGAGACACACAGAGAGAAATAGAGAGATTTGGAGGCAAGCCTTTAGAATATAAAGGTAGAATCTTCATAAAAGGGGTTGGTGTTTTTATTAAATATCTACTTCACTCCTGAACATATTTCTAGGATATAACATCTGTGAATATGAAAGCAGATACCATGGTACCCTGATTCACAAGTTTCTTGTCATATATATATGTGTATAATACCATGTATTTTTATTATTGACTCTTGTATAATTGCTTTATAATTTTATTTGCAGTTATATAATATGTCCTCTTGCTTATTAAAAGTCTATGCATTTTTTGATCCATAAAATTATAACTGGACATTGCAGAAGCCTAATTTCACACAGAATAGGTAAAGCTATCTCTATGCCTATAGATGGTAGCAGAAAAAAAGAAAAGAGTAACAGATGTCATCAAGGGCATACAAGAAAGAGTTCATCTTCACTACGGCCTGATAGTTTCTGGGTGAGGACCATGCCTCTATAGAGATATTATGAAGAAGGTGATAAGGAGGGAAGAAGACAGATACATGATGGCCAAGCATAAAAATCATCAAGGTAAGAGTTCTATAAGCATGCCCTGATGCAGGGGCCACATAGAGTCCTGTTCAGGATTTATAAACTTCAAATGTCAAGGTGACTGGAAGTATCCCTATATGTACTTTATTGTATCAGAGAATGTCAGAGTCTTAAAAAACAAAGAAAAAAAAACCAAGATTGGACACATAATACATTTGAATATAGATTTTTAGTTTAAGGATGTTTAGTGTCTGTGAATATATTTCTGGGTTCTCCCTTGGACACTTGGTGCCCATCATATTTCTTTGATATGAGAACAGGCTCCCTTCTCTCAACAAATAAAGCTCAACATGATTGTCTCACAAAATTCTGGATTTTTCATAAAAATAAAAGTCTTAGTTGATGGCTTCTTGAAGAAAGAGTTTTCCTTCTTTTTTAAAAATTTAAATAACATTTTAAAATTTATTTTACATACTGATCACAACATCCCCCTGACCCTGTTCCAGCTTTTCATCTACCCCTTGCCTTGCACTCCTTCTCTATCTCTATTTAGAAAGGAATAAGCATACGATGAGCTTGAGCAAAGCATGGCATATCATGTTGAGGCAGAACTGAGTTTCTCCCATTTTGTCATGGCTGGACAGTGTAATCAACCTTGGGGAATAGGTTCCCAAAAGCCAGCCAAGTGCCAGGAACAGGTCTTTTTCTAACTGCTGGGAGCCATACAAACAGAACAAGCTATACAACTGTCACACACATACAGAGAGCCTAGGTCAGTCCCATGGAGGGCCATGGTCCAGAGCCCATGGGCTCCAACTGTTTCTGTGGGTTCCCCCATCATGACCTCCAAGCGTGTACAGTTTCTACTTCCTTTCCTCAGCAAAACTCCAGGAGCTCAGCCCTGAGCTTGGCTGTGGATCTCTGCATCTGCTTTCATTAGTTAATAAATAAAGTATCTCTGATGATAATTAGGGTAGTCTCCAGTCTGATTATAGTAGATGCCCAGTTCAAGCACCTATCCTCTATGGCTAGGAGTATTAGCTGGTGTTATTCTTGTAGATTCTTAATCTTTTTTTCTGGTGCCAGATTTCTCCCTAACATCCAAATGCCCCCATCATCAAGACATTTCTTTCCTCTGTCCCTCCTTCTGGCCTCTAACCTGCCTCCCACCCCCAGACCACACAACCTGCTTCCTCAGGTTTTCATTCTTCCATCTCTCCTTACCTGTCCCCAGTTTTCCCAAGACATCTTGTCTATTTCCTTTTTTTCAAGGAAATCCATGTATCCCTCTTTGCACCCTCCTTGTTATCTAGCCTCTTTGGCTCTGTGGGTTTCAGGTTGGTTATCCTATATTTTACTCCTAATAATCATGTATTAGTGAATACATATCATGTTTGCTTTTCTGGGTCTAGATTACCTCACTCAGAATGATTTTTTCTAGTCCCATTTGCTGTGGGATATTGTTCTTGTACACTGTAAACATTTGTTGCTTGTACTGGTTTAATAAAATGCTTATTAGTCAGTAACTAGGCAGGCAGTAGAGGTGGGACAACCAGACTAGGAGAATTCTGGAAAGAGAAAAAGTTGAGAAGCAGACACCAGCCTGAAGAGGAGAAAGCAAGATGTCAATGCTGCTATGAAGAAAAGGCACCAAGCCACATGGCTAAACATAGATAAGAATTATTAGTTAATTTAAGTGTAACAGCTGGCTAGTAATATGTTTGACCACTGGCCCAGCAGTTACTATAATATTAAGCCTCCAAGTCAATTATTTGAAAAGCAATTCTCAGTATTTAAGAGTTAATTCAGAATGGAAACTTCCAACTATATCTATCCTTTTGCCTGCAAATTTCACAAGGTTATTGTTTTTTTTACCTGCTGGGTAATATGCTATTGTGTAAATGTATCACATTTTCTTTACCCATTTTTTTGGTTGAGGGGAAGCTAGCTTGTTTTCAGGTTCTGGCTATTATAGATAATGTTGCTATGAACATAGTTGAGAAAGTATCCTTTTGGTATGACTGAATATCCTTTGGGCATATGCTCATAATTGGTATAGCTCAGTGCTGTGAGACTATGCTCTTGTACATTGTAAATATTTGTCACTCCTAATGGTTTAATAAAATGCAGATTGGCCAGAAGGCAGAATGGAAGTATATGTGGGGCTACAAGACTAAGAAAACTCTGAGAAGAGAAAGAGGAAAATGAGATACCAGCAGACACAGAGGAAAGAAAATGAGAATGCTGCTCTGAGAATAGGTATCAAGCCACATGGCTAAACAAAATAAGAGTCATGGATTAGTTTTAAGAGTAGGAGTTAACAAGTAATATGCCTGAGTCATAGGCCAAGCAGCTTGTAATTAATATAAGCCTCCATGTGTTTTTTTGGGACTGAACAACTGTGAACCAGCCAGGTAGGACACACAAACTTCAGACTATAACTAGTGTTTCAATGTGGGATATGAACACCCATATAAAGCCTGAGGAAGCTTAAAAAGTGTTCTAGAACAGAGAAATGGAGCAAAAACCAGCTTCCTAATTGTGTCTCAAGTGGGCCGTGGTATAGAATGACATTCAGGCTTGAGTTTACCTTCTTTTTCAATTTTACCTGTTGATCTCCTTGTGTTCTCTTATTGCTCTAACTAGAACTCTCGAGTACTATATTGAATTTATATGGAAAGAGTAGATGGCCTTGCATTGTTCATAATTTTACTGGAATTGCTTTGACTGTCTCTCCATTTAATTCAATGTTGGTTGTCAGCTTGCTTTATATTGTTTTTATTATGTTTAGGTGTGTTTCTTTTATTTCTGATCTCTCTGAGACCTTTATCATGAAGGGTATTAGATTTGTCAAAGACTTTTTCATCATCTAATAGATGATCAAGTGGTTTTTTTCTTTCAGTTTGTTTATATGATAGATAACATTGACAGATTTTCCTATGTTGAACCATACCTGCATCTATAGTATAAAGCTTACTTGCTCATGGTGGATGATTTTTGTTTTATGTGTTCTTGAATTTGATTTGACAATGTTTGATTAATTATTTTTGCTTCAGTGTTCATGATGGAGATTTGTGTTTCTTCGTTGCATCTGTGTGAGGTTTGGATATGAGTATAAACTGAAGCTTCATAAAAAGAATTTGGCAATATTCTTTCTGTTTCTATTATGTGGAACAATTGAGGTGTAATATTAAGTTTCTGTCCCAAACTAGCCTCATGACCCAAGACCAGCAATTTCAAATAGTCATACAAAGTCTTGTATTAATTTTATGCTGATCGACCTAAGACTCAGACATATTGCAAGCTAGTTCTTTCATCTTATCTCAATCAATTTCCATTAATCTGTTTAGCCATGTGGCTTGATACTTTTTCTCAGAGCAGCATAGTTGTCCTTTGCATCTGCTGGCTTCTCTGCTGGTCTCTCTGGTGTCTTTCTGTCATCTTTGCTCTGTTCTTCCTGTTCCCAGAGTTCTCTTAGTCTGGTAGCCACACCCACAATTTCTCTCTGCCTTTGGACAATCAGCGTTTTTATTAAACCAGTAGGCTGCACAATTATTTACAATGTAACAGAACATAGTCCCACTATATTGAGGAATATTGCTATTAGTGATTCTTTGATATTCTGGTAGAATTATGTTCGGAAACCATCTGGTCCTGGGCATTTTTTGGTTGGCAGAATTTAACTGCTTCTATTTCCGTAGGGATAATAAGTCTATTTAAATTGTTTATCTGTTCCTGATTTAACTTTGTATGTGGTACTTCTTCAGGAAATATTAATTTCTTTTAGATTTTCCAGTTTTCTGGAGCACAGATTTTTGAAGTACATAGAGTTTTTCTTTTTTCAGAAATAGGTGTGGACTCTGGTAGGACATCCATTCTTCAAATGGGCAGTGACACACTGGAAAGTATACCAGCACCATAAACTGAAGTAGTGAATATGTAATTAAATTAAAAATAAAACACTACACAAAGCTGGATAAAAGAGATGAGATTGAATGAGGGAAAAGTTAGGGCAAATATGATTTAAAACGTTATATGAAAATCTCAAAGAATTAATAAAAAACAAGCAAAGTCAAAATTATTGCTTGTTATACTGTAATAGTTTCTTTCTCTATTTAAAAGATAAGAAAACTCCAGAGGGAACTTGAGACTTCCAGGGATTCCTTTAGGAAAAGAAAGTAGAGAAGATCTCTTTAGCTAATTGAGAGCATGAGGAGTTGCAACCAAGGAGATGTGTGAACAAATCATGAAAGAAAAGGAGGATTGAGCGAGAGGAGCAACAACAAGGGAGAAGAAGAAAAGAGATGAGATCTTAATAAAGGAAGCCAATGTGGTGTTGGAAAAAGACCAGGTGCTAGGGTCACCTACAAGAATTCATAGGATGTCCCAGCCTAGGTCTCCAATCAATAGTGAAGGTGTTGCCTAGATGAGATTTCCCCTATAATCAAATGAATAGCCACCCCAAGTGCCATCACAAAAGCTTACATCCAACAATATATAGAGGTACAGGCAGAGATACATGGCTGAGCACTGGGCTGAGCTCCTGGTCCAGCTGAGAGCAAAGGAGAAGTATCTACATAAGCAAGGGGATAGGGCTTATGAGGAAAACTCCCACAGTAATGGCTGGCTGGAGCTCTGGGGAGCTCACTTAATTAAGAACAGCCACTGGGGAACTTTCAAGAAAAGGAACTAAGCCCTCCAAGGATAGGCAACTGTCCACTGACATGGGCAGTATGTGGAGCCTCAAGGGGGAGGGATCAGACTGTGTTTCTATGTGTAGACTGGCACTTCAGAGCCCATTCTCCCCTGAGGAATACCTAATCCAGTCATGACATTAGGATGAGGAAATCAGACCTGCCTGGAGTGGATGCTGAGCTGATCCACTTAGGGACTTCTTGCCTTTTGAGGGAGGGAATGGGGAATGGGGAGGAGGGAGGCTGAAGGCAGATAGGGAAGGATCGAGACGGGGGAGGGAAGGAGAGCAAGTGGACACATGGGAAAAAAAGAACTTTATTTTGTAAAAAATAAAATAAAAGATAAAATGAAAAGAAAGCAATGTCTTTAGTTTAAATTTGAGTAAAAAGATTGGTCGGTATTTTAGTAAAATAACTATTTTTTTAAATTTCAGTCGATTATATAATGATCTCATGTAATGAACAGTATTAGAGAATGCTAAAAATGTTAGCACATTAAGGTACATTTTTAAAAGTGAAATCAACTCACTGTAAAGCACAAAATTCCTTAAGCAGGAAAGTACATAAGTCAAAATAGCTCCAGGAAGTCCTTGACACTGACCAAACTCACCAGGCCCTTCATTCTAGGTATAGACGTTGATCTTTGAAGAAGACTCCAAGAACAAATCAGCCACCTAGAAGAAGCAGAAACAGCTAGCTGCTTAGAAGAGGCCCAGACAAACAAAATGACATGGAAAGGACATTCTCCAGTCTGTTTAGCTGCTCCAGACTAAACACTGTGCTCCAAGTGCCCAGCTTTGTGACCTGTCACCCATGCTGGGGTGTTCTTTTGTGATACAGATGTATTTGAGTCACTTCTGTAAGTAACCCCCCACCTATACTCCTCTAAGTAATCCAAATAAAAATTATTTGTTCTCCAAGGTAGACTTTGGTGAAAACTGTACTTCTGTCTGTTACAGACTCCCTATTTGTGATGAGTGTCACTCAATGGCAGGAGAGAGAATTTCCATGCTGCAAATCATGGTGACATGACCTCATCTCCACTGTGCTTCTGATGGAGTGATCTACAGTGGAAAAGCATTGCTCTTTCCCAGGGAAATTTGGAGTCACTTCACTGTAAAATAATCTCGTATTGTGTTCAATGTTTTTTAGTGGTTATTATTTGACACACCTTTTCAGAGCAATAGGAAGTATGCAAAATCCCCTCAACTTCATTCCTCCCCCAGATAACTCTTCTACAGTTTGTATTTCTTATATTATTCTGTTCATTTTTGGAAGCAAGAAACATTATTTCATATAATAGGGTTATAGCTATTTCTCTAATCTTGGTAGTAACTATGTTGAAATAAGGAGTATTTAATCTCTGGTTGCTCTGAATTATCCAGTTATCTGTGGACACTTTTCCATTGTCTTTTTCTCATGATTTAAGTTTCTAGTATCTTTTGAGTTTACTTGTCATCTGAGCTCCACTTAGCACCATCCATTCATGCTGTGAAAGAATTCATCTTGAGTTAGAGAATATTTAATTGAGAGAGAGAGAGAGAGAGAGAGAGAGAGAGAGAGAGAGAGAGAGAGAGAGAGGAGCCTGAGATACAGAAACACACATAGAGACTGAATGTAGGATTTTAGGTTGATCCAAAATGGATTTTAGGTTGATCAAAAATGTTTGGTAAGAATTTTTTAAAATATGTAGAATATAAATAATCTAACCAAACTGTGCAATTATATTCCTTTTTATTGTTTATATTCCCTTACATAAATTTTCAATCAGTTCATGTTGATTACATATACATATTAATTTCAAAATATGGTATGCTATTCATATTACTAATAATTTTGATGACATCTGTAAATTTTGCCTGATATATAGGCTCAAGAATTTCCAAGGTATTAATATTACTTTTTGAATAATATTTTCATGCCAATATAGCCTGAAAAAAGCATTCATATGCATCAATTACATATGTTTTTTAATTTGGGCCTGCTTGCTTCTTAGGCTTAAAGAGAAGAGGAACTGAATGCATGCTATCATGAGATACTGTGCAATACTTCATTGGAACCATCTTTAAGGGAAATGTTTAGAAATGAGATACCTTCCATCTGTCTTTACTAATTTATATGAGTTGAATAAAAAAGACAAGACAAGACAACTTATCAGTATTCCACCAACATTAGAATTATCACTTATTTTATTATTTTAAATTTTGAGTCTGTGTGCCTGTTTGCAGGTATGTACATGAGTGCAGGTGTTCACAGAGGCTAAGAGAAGGCATGGGATTCCTTGGAGCTAAAGTCAGGCTGATTTGAGCCACCCAATGTGAGGACTGGGAAAAACTTTCTTTCTATAGAAAGCCCTGTAGTACATGTTCTAACTGCAGAGTCATCTCTCCAGCCCAAAATTACTGTTATTAATATTATTAGTAGTAATATTAGCTACTATTAACCACAGTAAATATCTGGCCCCAGGGCAAGATCTCCTGAGAAAGTCTTTTTCCTCAGTTCAGAAATAGAAGCCTAAAGCATAGTATGCAGGAAATAAAGTAGGTAATGAAAAATTATATATGATGATCTATTTAAAGTTAAAAGTTTCCAAAAAATTACTTGAAATGCATCCAGCAAAATAATACAATATTCTTGGCCTTTTGGCATTGAAGGAGAAATGCTATTAAATAGAATTTCTACTTCTTTTGAATGTCTTCTGATGATTTTTTCTTTTAATTTAATTTATTTATTTTAAATATCTCCCCCTCTCTCTCCATCCTTCCCTCCCCTTATCCCACCCCACCTCTCTGCCATGCCACATGTATAGAGATCAGAGGACAAGCTTTGTGAGTTGGTTCTCATGTTTCAGCATATTTATGGCAGGACCCCCTTGCTTTTCTCAGCCACTGCACTGAGCATTCCCAACCCCAAGCTTCAGAAGAGTTTAATCTCTTGTTTCCACTTCCATGTTTCCTTACAAGTATGGAGATGAGAGTTTATGACACTTCATTAGGCTTTTTAATTTTTCAGGTCATCAGGCTTATGTAGCAAGGGTTTTTACTGGCTCTATACTTTAAAAATCAACACATGCTATTTAAAACTAAAACTAAAACAAACCCTGTAAGCCCTTTGAAAAATTAGATTGCATTATTTACCTTGAGGGTTTTTATTTAGAACTTTTATTTCTAGTAATACTCTACAACTCTCCAATTTGGAATATGATCTGTTCTTGCAATTGTGTTTGTCATAAATGTGGTGAGTGTGAACTATTTAAATACTAAGCAGTATCATATTGTGAGGACAAGCTGGGATTTATTAATGATCAGGACACAATACGTAATCCATCTCAATGACCTTAAGTATCTAGATAACTGGAAGAAAAGTGCAATTTATTTGGTAAATCAAAAGATTGAATGTATTGGAGCATAATTTATCTATGTACTTAAAACTTAACATTTATGATAATTTATTTAAAAAATTAGTACACAAATATAATGTCAAGTCTTTTGCTGATTACCCACTCATCTTGATATATTTTCACTTGTGAATACAGGTACACTGTAAATTTAGATGACAACTTTGAAAAATTCTCATTATAATGGACAATAACTAATGTTCCCTAATGTGGTTTATCCTCTCAGCTCTTTGTTCCATGGTTTACTAGTCAAACAAAAACATCTAAGTTATGGTACTTCCTATTTCAATATGTTTGTGGTTGTCCATATTTTGTAGAAAGCAGTTATTCTATAAAGGGACCAGATCTGGTTTGAAAGCAGCTTTATAACTAACTATACTACTTCTCTAACCATTGGCAAACATTTAATCTTGGTGTGCTTTTCTGTAAGATGCTGATAATGAGAGCATTTTGAAGATTGATGATAATGTATGCAGTTTGTCTGTATTAGTGGATGTGATCAATAAACAGGTGCTATTATTCTTCTAAAACAGTGCCTTAACTGGGGGTGAAATATTGAACTAAAAATTAAGGAACAAGAATGGAGCAAATAGCTCATTTTAGACAATGAAGAAAACGTCACTCATGACACAAATACCCATCTTCCTGGAAGATGTAGATGGTATCTCAACTAATCTTTTAAACAGTTGAAGAGCACAAGAAGGAAAATTTGACATAGTAGTAGGGAACATGAAATATTACACGTCTGCAAAGCTGTCTTTCATGGACTGTTAATTATTTAATTAAGATTATTTAATTTTTGCATTAATAAGACTTTTGAGTTTCATATTATTTTGAAACAAGTGGAGTTATGGTTTCTGCCTCTCAGTTTAGGTAGCTTACTTTGATTTAGTATATTCCTGCCAGTTGTGTCATTCTGTCCCCTTTGGCAGTGTACAGTAAGGCACACAAGGCATTGAATTAGGAGATAATTCTTCTTCGCTGATGTCCTACTGGGACACTGCAATCTCTTTGAAACATTTCTGCTTTGTTAGGATCTTTTTTGACAATGGTTGTTAGTTTTCTTCAATAACTTCAGTATTAGCCAGAATTCCCTTAAATATGGCACTCCATGATCTGCACTCTTTCAAGTAAGCCATATTACCAAACAATTGCAATCATCCCTTCATACTGCCTTCATATAAAAAAGTTGTTTTTTTCCTAGCCAGAAATGAATTGGTGATGCAATTATTCAGGCACTGGTCTTATTTCACCAGCTCTTTTAGTAGTTGATTTGTGTTAGCACTTGAATCACAATGATATCAGTAATAATGGTATAAACTTAAATGGTAGTTATAGGAGTTGGAGAGATGGTTGAGTGGTTAAGAATGCTTAGTGCTTCTGCAGAGAACCTGAGTTCAGTTCTCAGAACTCATGTCAGGTAGCTTACAACTGTTTGTCATTCCAGCGACAAGGGATCCCAAACACTCTTGTGAGCCCCCACTATGCACACAAGCATGCACACACTCACTCACACACAAACACACACACAGGCACACAAACACATTCACACAGACACACACAAAACACATACAAATAAAAGTAAGAATCTTTAAAAAATAGATAAAAGACTCAATAATACACAACTTTTAAGTCTGACCTTTAACAAGAGTACAAGTGCTTTACTCTTAGAAGAAATGCTGAATGTCAGCAAGGATATTGCTGAAGATGTGAAGTAAATTATATGCATTTTTTGCTCAATAAATGATTATTTTTTTGTATTATCAGCTGATTATATTTCAAAATAAGTACACTTGATTAAGTTAAAATGCACCAACAAGAAGTAGAAATTATGTAAATTTTCTTTGTTGTAACTAGTGCTTTTTCTTTTTAAAAGAAAAAATACTTCTTCATGGAAATGTATGAGCTGACATTATAGTTGAATCATACTTTCTCATGTAAATGTCTATATATTTTAAAATTTAAAATTTATATTTTAAAAAGGTTGGTTATGTAAATTATTGCACATAAAATGTAAATTATTTATAAGCCAAATATAATGCATTTAGGAACATGCTTAAAAGCTTATTCTTCAACATGTTCATCCTGGTTCACATGATTGATATTTGCAATGTACACTTTATTGAGGGAGAATATGCAAGGGGTATTCTTAGGCAATAAGGAGCCAAGTGTTCATGTAACCATAGTCAACTTCTAGAGTTAAATGTGATTAGTTTTAAATTTATCACATAGCTTTTCTTTAAAAGAACCACCTTATTCTCAGAGACATTTTTTTTTGTATCTTTCTTTTGAAATTGGCAATCACACATCTATCCAAGCAATAGTACAGATAGGGCTTTTAAGGAGACAGTTTGGATGGTAAAGTGCTTGCTTTGCTTCATAAAGACATAAGTTTGGGTCTTCAGCATACATGTTAAAAATCCAGATGTGGTTGGGCATGCCTGTAATCCAAAAACTGTAAGGCACAAATTCTAGCATTCTTACAGCCTGAAAGCAAGTCAGTTTGCTAAATTGATGAGCCATAACTTTAGTTGGCTGTGGTTTGGTGAAAAATGCCTCTTTCTCTTCTCTATTCAAATTGAAAATCCAACTAAGAGACAAAGGAGTTAGGCAGATAAAAGAAAATCATAATTTTCTATGGATAGAGCTGTGGAAGAACATAACCTGGCTGGTAAGTAAGCATCTTCGTATTTCATTTTCAAATTGAACATTTCTCTCATCGAACCAATGTCAAAATAGCATGGAGAAGAAATTATGGAAGTCACTTGACATTGACCTCTGGCTCCACATACATGAATCCACACATGTAAATATATATACACAAATAAATATATGAATAAACAGGGATAAACTCCTCCTAAATCTATCATTCTGAGGAAATCAAACTGTAGAGAGTTTGCTTTGTTTCTATGCCTTCTCCATTTCTTTCTGATGTCTAGTCAATTAAGAGATTTGGCCTTCAGACTACTAGTCGACTGTGTGAAGGTATTCTTTCAATTATTCTCTCTCCACATTTGATATTAACTGCAGAATGGGTAGAGGATTAATTAGAATCTACATACACTTGTTTGGGAGCACATGAGAGCTTAGGAGCAGGTACATCATGTTTTCCCCTAGAACTCTGTGATGTGGGGAGAATCCCACCTCTTAGTCTAGGCTAAAACTTCTGAACCTAAATATTTTAAGAGCTGTCCAAGGACATTCTAAGAGTATTTCTTCCTGGTGTCATGGGATGCCATAGACAACTGCTGATATATCTCTCCTGTAGAAAGGGAGGCAGGTAATTAAGGCAGAACCCAGCTCTTTTGCTCTCAAGATAGTATGCAGTTATAAGAAAGTAATGAAATGAAATGTTGGCAAGTAGCAGTGGGGCATGGAACTGGCTGGGACTATTCATGAGGTTTGAGGAATAATACATCTTTATTCTCTACATAAATTTAAAAATAAACTGAGAGACAAAAGAAGTAAGGCAGATAAAACACAAAATACTATTTTTTCCCTATTGGTGAAGCTAAGAAAGAATATGACATGTGGGTAAATAAGCATTTTCATATTTCACTTTAAAATAAGAAAAAATCCACTTGTCTAAAAATTATCCATAAACTAACAGCATTGGCCAGCTATTTGGTAGGTTCTACCTCCAGGATCATGGAATAGAGGAACAATGCTAACACCGAGACAGCTGTTTTCCAAAGATAAGGAATAAGGGGAGTTTTTATTTAGTCAAGCCTCTTTTGGACTCCTCAATAAGATAACTTAGGGGATGTGGCTATGCTTCAATCATCTGTCCTCTTGCGTCAGTATGAGGATCAGATTCTAAGAACTAACATAAAAGCCAGACATAGTAATACATACCTGCAAAGTTAGCTCTAGGGATTAGAGACAGGAATATTCCCAGTGTTTTTGGCTTTAACTAAACTGTGGCCTCTGGCTTAAATGAGAGAACTATCTCAAAAACAAAAAAAAAACATAAACAAGGTGAATATCTTTAGAAGGTGACACTTGATTTCTACACACACACTACAAGCAGATTTTCTAAGTTAGATTGATCAACTTTTCAAATAAAAGAAAGTGGGAAGAAGAGGCTTGATGACTACAAAGAAAAAAATAATAAACTCAGAAATCCAACTCTTTCTTAGGGTGAGTGTCCTAGAGCACAGCTTTTTTTTTTCTTTTTTTTAAAAATATTTATTTCTATTTCATGTGAATTGGTGTTTTGCCTGCATATATATAACTGTGTAAGGGTGTCAGATCTCGGAATTACAGACAGTTGTTAGCTGCCATGTGGATGCTGGGAATTGAACTCAAGTCCTCTGGAAGAACAGTCAGTGCTCTCAACTGCTGAGCCGTCTCTCCAGCCCACACTCATATAATTCTAAGACTTGAGAAGTTGAGGCAGGAGGGTTGAGAGTTCAAGACCATGCTAGGTTGATAAGCAAGATCCAGTCTCAAATAACAATAGCAATAACAAAAACAGGTTGTGAATGTAGCCAGTATTGCAGAGAAATGAACAAAATATAGAAACATTCTTAAAGATTTATATATATATATATATTGCTTTTTGTTTTTAATAGGTATTAATTTTTGCTTGTTGTGGATGGATATGTCACATAGGCCTTTAGTGTCTAAGGAGGCCAGAAAAAGACATTAGATCTCCTGGAACTTGAATTACAAACAGTTGTAAGCCATCATGTGGATGCTAACATCCTCTGCAAAAGCAGCACATGGTCTTAACCAGTCTCCGGATTATTCTTACACTGGAAAGTCATGCGTGTCTATAATTCCAGCACTAGAGATATCATGACAAAAAGATAGTCAGTTTAAGGCCAGCTTGGCTACATCATAGGACTCAAAACAACAAAATCCTTAACTCACAGAGCATTTGAAAGAGGCAACAGATCATATCTGCCTTTGATTAGCTTGTGGGTCCTGCTGTGCACTATTAATAATTTTTATCTGATCATCATGAACCTGCCTCTCCTGACCTGGGGGTTGAGGACACATACTTTTGAGGTTTTCTTTGTTTGCAAACTAACAAGTTAACCCTGCTTAGTGAACTGATATAACTCAGAGAAACCTTACACAGAGATTAGCAGAAAATGTTGCCAGACTGCCAATACAGTGCCCACAAGGATAGGGATGAGTCTGTAGCTTCACCCAGTGGTCTGAACTGAAGAGAGGAACCTGGAGCTGGGAGAAACAAGATCGAACTGAGCTTTACAAAGTAAACCTGAAAGGATTGTGGTACTGGGAAAGAAGAAAGATGTTCACTTATGATTGTCAGCATTGGTAGGCGTGTGTGTACCTGTGTCTGTGTGTCTGTGTGCTTGAGCAGAATGAAATTGGTGGAAAACTATCCTGGAAGACAGAAGACATGGATTAGACTGAAGTCCTTGAACTCTTCCCCCTATGTTTTTGTCCAACACACACAGAACTCTAGGGACTCAGTAGTTGAGTTACCTCTTCCTTTCCTTCTAGGCTGTGGTACCTCAAAAAGCCTAGGTTATGGTAATTACCAACTAAGTCATTACCTTTTTATTGTAATCTACCAAAGAGACAGTCCATTGTCAGTGTGGAACAAATGGGAAATAGAGGTTTTAATAAGAAGAGAAGTCAAGAGGAGTGTGTTTTCATGGCAGGTTCTGGTTGAGGCTAAACCAGATCCCAGCTTCATCAGGATGCTCTGTCAGAAGGGGAAAGGATGGGAAGGTTTGGGCAAGAAATGGAAAAAGGATTCTTCTAGGATGGAAAGATTACTAAAGATCCAAGCTGTCTAGATGGCTTTAAGAGATAACTGATAAAGGATAAGATTTGGTGAGATTTTAAAAAAATATCTATATTTAAGAGTTCAGGTATCCTTCTAACCACTTACGTTTTTATGGACTTATGCTGAAAATGTGATCAATATAGAGATTATGCCATTCTCTTTAACTCAGTGGTTCTAGCTAGAAAGTGAATTGTTGAAGAAATAAACACTAGTAAGGAGAAAAACAAAGAACAAAAAAATTTAGAATATATTTTTTCATACAATATATTTTATATAATTCAAATGGAAAGAGGGAATGGAGAAGCAGACAAGGGAGAAAATACAGGGAGAGATAGCTAAAATTAAGGGCATTTCAGGGGTCATATTGAAATCTAAGACAGTAGAAGCTTCTTAAAATATATACATATATGAAGATACTCTAAATGAAATTGCTAATAATAGGAAATGCAAAGTCACAACTTGACTTCTCTTATCACCAAATGGAGTTCAAGTACCAGGATTCTGTTACACTAAGTTGTTGGACAAAGGAGTCCAATCGAAATCCCCAAACTACCTAGAACTATAGGTTATTCTCCACAAACTGACAGCAGGGCTACATTGCTGAAGACAACATGGAGAAGTTGAGCTAGTTCCTGCATAGAGTCCTCACCCATACCTTCTAGCATCCTTGATACAGAAAGGTACTCTGCATCCCACTAAAAGAGAAAATACCCACCTAGCCACAAACTCTTTGACCTATAATGCTGTAATTTTTTTTGGAGTGCAAATGTGCATCTTTAGGGACTATGCCCAGTAGTGGTATTGCTGGATCGTTGGGGAGATTGATTCCCAGTTTTCTGAGAAATTGCCATACTGCATTCCAGAGGGGCTGAACAAGCTTACACTCCCACCAACAATAAAGGAGTGTTCCCCTTGCTCCACAACCTCTTCAGCATAGGCTGTCATCTGTGTCTTTTATCTTAGCCAATCTGACAGGTGTAAGGTGGTATCTCAAAGATATTTTGATTTGCATTTCTGTGATGGCTCAAGAGGCCAAGCACTTTTTCAGGTGCCTTTCAGACATTTGCAATTCTTCTGCTGAGAATTCCCTTTTTAGTTCTGAACCCTATTTTTTAATTGGGTTTTGGACTCTAGTTTCTTGAGTTCTCTATATATTTTAGAGATCAATCCTCTGTCACTTGTAAGGTTGGTAAATTTTTTTTTCTCATTCTGTAGACTCTTGTTTTGTCTTATTGACTATGTCCTTGGCCCTAAAGAAGCTTCTCAGTTTCAGGAGGCCCCACTTATTGATTCTTGTTTGCTGTACAAGGTTTCCCCGGGGCCTGTTTGGGTCAGAGGTTTGTACCTGGTCCGCAGCGGCTTTTGTCCCCCAAAGAAATGAATCACACACTTATATTAACTTGATACTGTTTGGCCTATGTCTCATGCACATTACTAGCTCATTCTTTCATCATAAATCAACCCATTTCTACTATTCTACCCGCCACGTGGTCCAGCCTGGGGCTCACCTGTATTTCTTACATGTCTGTCTTCTTCAGGGGCCAGATGGAGACTGACTAACTCCGCCCTTCTCCTCCCTGCCTGTCCTCTGATTCTTCACCCACTTCTATAGTGCTCTACATAGGCCAAACCAGTTACTTTATTTACATCATACAGAGAGCATTTCCACCACAGTTGTTCTTAGTGTCTATGCTACTGGTGGTATATTTAGGAAGTGGTCACCTGTGCTAATTCATTGGAGAGTGTTTCCCACTTTCTTTTTCTATCAGATTCAGTGTAGCTAGGTTTATGTTGAGGTCTTGGATCCACTTGGATTTGAGTTTCTGTAAGAATTGTGATGGGGTTTTGATGGGAAGTTCATTGAATCTGTAGATTGCTTTTGGTATAATTGCCATTTTACTATGTTGATCTTACCTATCCGGGATCATGGGAGATGTTTCCATTTTCTGATATCTTCCTCAACTTTTTTCATCAGTGATTTAAAGTTTTTGTCAAATAGATCTGTTACTTCTTTGGTTATAGTTACTCCAAGGTATTTAATGCTTATTGCAGCTATTATAAAGGATGATTTTTTTTATTTCTTTTTCAGCCTTTTTATCTTTAGTGTATAGGAGGGCTACTGATTTCTTTGAGTTAATCTTGTATCCTGCTACATTGCTGAAGGTGTTTATCAGCTGTAGAATTTTTTTGGTAGAATTTTGTGGATCACTTATATATACAATCATATCATCTACAAATGGAGATATTTTCACTTCTTGTTTTCCAATTTGTATCCCTTAATCTCCTTTCATTCTCTAATTGCTTTAGCTAAAACTTCAAGAACTTTATTGAATAGATAGAGAGGAAACATCTTCTTCTAATTTCTGATTTTAGTGGAATTTCTTTGAGTTTTTCTCCATTAAGTTTAATGTTGGCTGTTGTCTTTGTGTCAATAACCTTTAGTATATCTAGATGTTTTCCCTGTATTCCTGATCTTTCCAGTACTATTATCATAAAGGAGTGTTGGATTTTGTCAAAGGCTTTTTCAGCATCTAAGGATATGATCATGTTGTTTTTTTCCCCTCAGTTTGTTTATATGATGGATGACATTTATGGTTTTTCATATGTTGAACCATCCCTGCATTTCTGGGATGAAGCCTACTTGGTCATGGTGGATGATATTTTTTTACATGTTGTTGTATATAGTTTGTCTGAATTTTGTTGAGAATTTTAGCATCAATATTAATGAAGGAAATTGGTCTGTAATTCTCCCTCTTTGTTGCAATTTGAGTGGCTTGGGTAGTAGGCTACTTGTGGCCTCATAAAGAGTTTGGCAATATCCTTCAGTTTCTACTGTGCGAGTTTGAGGAGTATAGGTAATAGTTCTTCTTTGAATGTCTGGTAGAATTCGGCACTGAAACCATCTGGACCAGGGCCTGTTTTACTTGGGAGGCTTTTAATGACAGCTTCAATTTCCTTTAGAGTTATAAGTCTGTTTAGGCAATTAATCTGATCTTGATTTAATTTTAGTAAATGGTACCTGTCCAAAAAGCTGTCCATTTCTTCTAGGTTTTCCATTTCTGTGGAGTACAGATTTTCAAAGTGTGACCTTATGATTCTCTGGATTTCCTGGGGGTCTGTTGTTATGCCCCCCTTTTCATTTCCGATTTTGTTGACTTGGATACTCTCCCTCTGCTTTTTGGCTAGTTTGGATAAGGGCTTATCTATCTTGTTGACTTTCTCAAAGATCCAACTTTTTGATTCATTGTCTCTTTGTATTGTTCTTTTTGTTTCAATTGTATTGATTTCAGCTCTAAGTTTGATTATTTCCTGCTGTCTACTCCTTCTAGGTGAGTTTGCTTCTAATTGTTCTAAGGCTTTCAGCTGTGCTGCTAGTTCTATAGTGAGATATATACCCATGTTCCTGTGCATGAACTGGCATTTTGGAGTCTTTTCTCTTCAGAGGAACACCTAAACTAGCTTCAATACTTGGATGAGAGAATAGGACCTATGTCAACTGGATATACCAGACTGAACTGACCCACCTTGAGACTCCTTGCCCTACTTGGGGAATGGATGCAAGGATGTAGTGGGGAGAGGCTGAGGGAGCATTGTGAGAGTCTGGTAGGTGGGAAGAGATGGGGAGCAGTGAAATAAACCTATTCAGTATATTAAAAACTGAAGAAGAATAAAAGAAAATAAATTTGTCATAGAATATATTGTGATTATAATTCTTCTTCTTCTTCAGTTCCTCCTAGATTCTTCCTCACCTTATCCTCTGAAATCTATACCCTTTCTCCCTCTCTCATTAGAAAACAAACAGGCATATAAAGAAAATAAAAGAAAACATAAAATTAAACATACCTGAATAGACTAAAACAAGCAAATGAGCAAAGAAGTAAGAGTCAAAGAAAAAGTATAGATGAAGAGATACACAAAAATTCCATAATTGCACAAAATCATAAACTACCATATATAAGCAAAAAGCATATAGAAGAACTAAAAAAACAAACAAAACCCATCCCAAACCAACCAACCAACCAACCAATCAATTAATCAAACAAAACCATACAGACAAAACATTACAAAATGAAAGATTAAAAACCAAAAATCACAGTTGAGTTTGTGTTGACCATCTACTGCTAGACACGAGGTCTGCAATTAAGTGTCATTTGTAAATATCTTTTTTCCATTGAATGTTTTGGGCCTCTTTGTCAAAGATCAGGTGTTCATAGGTTTTTGTTGGTGGGAGTGTAAGCTTGTTCAGCCACTTTGGAATGCAATATGGAGGTTTCTCAGAAAATTGAGTATCACTCTCCCCAAGGGCCCAGCAATACCACTTCTGGGTGTGTACCCTAAAGAGGCACATTCACACTCCAAAGGTATTAGCTCAACTATGTTCATAGCAGCATTATTTGTAATAGCAAGAACCTGGAAACAACCTAGATGTTCCTCAACTGAAGAATGGATTAACAAACTGTGGTACATCTACACAATGTAATACTACTCAGCATTAAGAAAAAATGATAACCTCAAATTCGCAGGCAAATGGATGGATTTGGAGAATATCCTCCCGAGTGAGGTATCACAATCTCAGAGAGATAAGCAGGGGATGTACTCACTCACTAGTGGTCTCTAAACAAACAAACAAGAAAAAAAGCAAAACATGCCCAAGCGGCAAACTACAACCACTGAACAGCCTGGGATCAGAAGCACCCTGGACTGACCCTTCAAACCCCACTCCAACTATAGTAACACCAGACTTACTCTTGAGGGAGGGGGAACAAAACTGGATTTGGCCAGGAGTGGAGACTGATCCAAGCATTATTGGGTCAGTGGGACCATAGGACTCTCTGCCCCCTGCTCAGGGAGGGGATGGGGAGTTGTGGAGAAGAAAAATGACAAGATGTAGTGGGAGGGGGAAGGGACCTTGAATAAGGATATACAGGGATGGGAAAAAAAATTCAGAGGGAAAGCTGAACACAAAGTAAATATATGTGTAGCAATCTTATTTGCATTACCATTGTTGATAAGCCATGCTTATGATTCTTATCCTCCTTATAGTTATTGTTAATTTTTCCTCATTTTAAATTTATGTAACTGTTTTTTTGTTAAATACAAAATAAAGAAGGAAAAAAAAAGTGTCATTTGTATATCCAGTGAGACTCCATGGAGAAAACTAATTTTGTAAGAAGTAATCAATGAAGATAGTTTCTAGGTTAGGAATAGTGTCATGTGTCCCCTCCCTCTCTCAGGCTAAGGACTCCATCTGGTGCAGACCCCCTGCAGGCCCAGCTCATTGCATACTGTCACAGACTCTGTGTGTTCATATGTGCATCAGTGTGTAATTAGATGGCCTTGTATCCTTGGTATATTTCCTTTCCGTTGGTTCTTGTAATCTTTCTACCTCCTGTTCCAGAGAGTTCTCTGAACCTTAAAGGAAGAGATTTGATAGAAACATTCCATTGAGGACTGGAGTTTCCAAGGTCTTTCACTCACTGCTAACATTGTCCAGTTGTGGGTCTCTGTATTTGCTTTCATCTACTATAGGAGGGAATGTTTCTGATGATGGATGAGAAAGACACTGACCTATGAGTATAGCAGAAAGTTGCTAAGAGCCACTTTATTGCTATGTTTCTTTAGCAGAACAGTAGTTTTTCCCTCTAGGTCTTTGGCCTATGTTGTGTCAGGTTCTTAGCAACTTGAGCAGTGTTAGAAATGGGTTTCATGTCATGCAGTGGGCCTTATATTTAATCTGTTAATGGTTGATTTCCTCCACAACTGTTGTGCTATCACCACTATATTGTCATATCTTACAGGAGGTTCCCTATCGTAGGTCAGAGGGTTTTTAGCTGGGTTGGTATTTACTTTTGTTTCCTAGTATCATGCAGAGTACCTCCAGTATTATGTACACTAGTCTGTAGGGGTGAAGGCTCTAGTTAGTACCAGATCGACTTCTTCATGTTTAATGAGTTTTATAGGTGTTGTCTTCAGAAAAAGGACTTTACCATCAGTTTATGGAAAGCAACCAATAGTCTTGGTGGTATCCTAGTTTGTCTGAGGGTTTCCATGTGTCCCCCTGGGCCAATAATTAAATTAAATGTAATTCATGACAATGGAGTATGTATTTGGTGTCAAAATATATCTAGTTAAAGCTTTGTTTTCTCTTTATTTCATCCGTATCTAAATAAATACATATCATAATTGTCATTTTGGGTCTTAATTACCTCATTCAGAATGTTTTTATTTTGAGTTTCATTCACTTACCCAAAAGCTTATGATTTTTTTTAATGGCTGAGTAATATGTTATTGCATAAATGTACCATCTTTATAATTTCTTTATAATTCATTAATTGTTAGACATATAGGCTGTTGCCAATTTTTGGTTTTTATAAATAAAGTGGCTATGTTCATGGATGAGCAGATATCTATGTAGTAGGATGTCATTTGGGTATATACTCAAGAGTGATGTAGCTACATCTTGAGGTAGATCTATTCCCAGATTCCCGAGGAACAGCAAATTAATTTCCTTAATGGTTGTACAAGTTTGTACCTTCACTACCAATGGGTAAATGACTCCATATTCTTGCCAGCCATGAGCTGTAATTTTTTTACACACACACACACACACACACACACACACACACACACACACACAAAGCTTGCTTACTTCTCACCCAACTATTTTTTTAATTTTTATTTATTTAAAAAGTTTTTTTTCCATATACACTGCTGCTCACCCTCCCTTCCCTCCTCTCAGTCCCTTCCTGTCCTTCCTTAGCCTCCCCTCTCCCCATCCCCCTTTCATTCCTCAAGGAGGACAAGGTATCCCAAGATGTTTCATTTCACTCTGGCCTATGCAGTTGAGGTAGGTCTGATTCTCTTGTCCCAGTATTAAAGCTGGGTTATGTGTTCCTCTGTAGGGAATGGGCTCCAAGATGTCAGTTCATGCACAGGAACATAGTCTGATCTGGCTCCACAAACTGCCCATGCCATTTGGCAGTCATCTACCTTTGGAGGGTTTAGTTCCTTTCCCTGAAGCTTACTCATCATTTTTTCTGATTCAGTGAGTCTCTAATAGCTCCAGTCAGCTGTCTCTATGGGTCTACTTATGATGGTCCTGATCCCTTTGCTCATATACACTCTTCCCTTTCTCTCTTCAGCTGGACCTGGAGCTTGACCTGGTGCTTAGCTATGGATCTCTGCTTCTACATCTATCCATTGCTCAATGAAGGTTCTATAATGACAATTAGGGTGGTCATTCATTTGGTTATAGAAAAAGTCCTGTTTAGGCACCCTCTCTACTATTTCTTAGAGTCCCAAGCTGTCATTTTATTATTATTATTATTATTGATTTTGGCCATTCGCCTGGAGTAAGATAAAATCTCAAAGTAGTTTTGATTTGTATTTCCCTGATGACTAAGGATTTTGAACATTTCTTAAGTATTTTTCAATTTTCTTTTCTTTTCTTTCTTTCTTTTTTCTTTCTCTCTCCCTGTCTCTCTCTTTGTTTGTTTGTTTCTTTCTTTTTCTCTTTCATTCTTTTTGTTGAGAATTCTGTTTTTATCTATGCCCAGTTTTTGAATTAAATTATTTTCTTGATTTTCAATTTTTGAGTTCTTTATATGCTTTTCATATTAATTCTCTACTGAATATGTAGTTGTTAAAAATGTTTTTCATTCTGTAGCCTGCCAGAAAATAACTTTTTGAACCAGCCAAAATATTAGGTAACCTGTTGACAAAGACTGCATACTAACTTGGTGGCATGTAAGAAAGCCCTTCAGTCGATTTATTCAATTGTATGTTCTATTTATTATTACTAAGCACTGATTTATGAAAATAACATGTAAAATGTTTAAGTTATAAAATTATGTGAGAAATAAGAAAAATATATAAAGTAGATATATAAATGTAATCATATAAAATATTTAACATTCATGCTTGGGTTATACACAATGGGAAGAAATGTTTCTTTGGTGTGTGTCTTAATATGTGTGTGGTTATGAGTATCTGTGTAGATGCATGTACATGTGTATGTGTACATGAGGACAAAGAAAAAAATTAAGCATCTTGTTTTATCAATCTTCATATTATTCCTTTGAGATATTGTTTCTCCATGGAACTTTACCTGGCCTGGCAGCCAGTAAGTTTCTGCAATCCTCTAGCCACATAGTCCTTGAAATTCAGGCATGAATAGATATGCATGATTTTTTCTTTGGGTTCTGGGGGTGTGAAATCAAGTCCTTATGCAGCAAGCAATATTATCAACCTATCAATTGCTTGGAACTGGAAAGCAACACTTTAAGAGTATATGTATATACTTGCACAGTTATAAACTTTTACTTCTGATTAATAAAGAAAATGATAATTGAAAGAAGCTTCTAATTTACAGGTAGGGCTATCAAGCAAAATTGTTAAGATCAATTTTGTTGATAAGTTTTTTTTTTTATTCAAAGATTGGGCAAGAGTGAAGATTTTGGGTGTGTTTTCTCTTGCCTTTATTTTTTATTTATGATGTTGACAATGTGTGTGCATGCACATGTTCAACATGTTATTTATTTAAATATAAGCTGATTTCAGCACACCTTTGTCATGCTCAATATCACTTGGATTTACACAGTCTGGCTGGGATCCAAGGTCTTGTACTCGGCCACATTCCTTGGGATTTTTGTAAACCTCAGCATAGAAGATGTTGTTGCTGTGATTTTTGAGATGGTACAATAGTTTCCTGAGCAAGGTCAATGCTTGTGATCAACCTAAAAAAATAAGAGCATCATGATTTAGATTTTGTATGTTGTGTGAGAATAAACTCTTAGCAATTTAATTGCCTGCACAAGACCAGTTGACATGCCAACATAGAAGGGGAAAACTTTTACAAGGTCTCATTGCCAGATGAAGAACTATAGACAATAAATGGCTATCCAGAGAACAGAGAATGAAAGCCAGTTTTCTTCAGATATGAACCCCACCCAAGTCCTAAACACACACATATTTAGGATTAACATTAATTATACTCAGTGGCACACAGATATTCATGATATAATTACAAAAGAAGGAGTCTTGAATTCAAGAGGAATGTATTGATATGGGAGTGTGAAATGAGGAGATTATGCAATATAACACCTTCATATATGAAATTCTCAGGTAGATGTGCTTGCCTAGCTTTGCTCTGACTCATTATTTCCTGCAATTCAAGTGCACAGTCCACATTCTGAATACTACCAAGGCCATGTGTCATCCTGCAAACTTCTGGTCAGAGTCAAGTTGTGCTGAACTAAACTTGAATGTTTAAAGTGTGTATTTTGATGATCGCTGAAGTGCAGCAGAGGGTGAGTGGCATAGTACAGACAAAGAAAAGTTTCTGGTTATTGATATGATAGTTTTGGACTGTTTTTGTGGCTCAGCAAAATAGAAAATATTTGTGTTTGAAAATCTATAGTGTTAGTGTTTATAACTAACAATGTTATAAACATTTGTTATAACAATTGTTATAAATAGCAATGAAATTATAGAAATTAGGTTTTAGAAATTATAAGAACTTAGATAATTGTGTTTATATAGCTAATCCCCAATAAGAAAGGTGTGTCCTTCATTTGACATTTTTTGGAGGTCTACTATGTTTTCAGCATTATTCTGAGCCTGGAACACTAATTGGCAAACAAGTCAATCTTTATCCTTACTTCAACAATTTCAGTGTTAATGGAGCAAGAGACAGACAATATGTAATTACACAAGTAAACAAGGAATGGGATATTTAAAGTTTGTGTGCTGGAAAATGACTTTAGGGTTGTGTATATTGGCTGTTCATTAATGTCTTCTAGAAGAAAGTGACACTTAATGGAGATACAAATGAGACTGAATGAGTGCTGCACAAACCAGAGTGTAGAACATTCCAAATACAACAGTCACCATAAAATTGACAGAGAAAGAATAAAGCACTTAAGGACTCTGCTAGATGCAAGAAAACAAGAGTCCTGGGCACAGACATAGAGAAGGAGACATGATAGTGGTGAAGGTGCAGAGTACAGGTCTGGGGTTTTGTTCAGAGCACAGTGGTGTGCCTTTGGAAGAATTTAAGCATGAAAGTAACTGGCTATAATTTTCATTAAAAATATTACTGCATCTTTCTCTGTAGAAAATGAACTGTCAAGAGGACAAGTGTAGAGCAGGCATACTGCTGGGATTCTGTTTGAAGAGTGTGATGAGAAGTCGTCAGACTCTGAATGTATATGCTGATAAATTAGACAGTGAGAGAGTGGAAGAGAGAAAAGACTTGTGGAGGCTCCCTTTCTTCAATCTAGGCCTTTGGGCAGATGACATTACCATTTCATTGTGTTGAGAAGGAAGGAGGAGTTAGCTGATGATGGAAAGGTGAAGCAGAATTCCATTTGCTCAGGTAAGCTTCAGATTCCTAACCACTTCAGTAGAAATGCCAAGCTGATGGGAAATGGCTTAAGTCTAAAATTTGTGTGAGAGTTTTAATCATTCAGCACCTGAAAAGGACTTCATAATATTAGAAACTCAATGTGAAATGCAAAATATCTCACTTTTTTTGGCTTCTATAACTAAACACTATAGAAAGGGTGACTTCCAAACAATACAACTTTTTTTGTACATTACACAGTTTTTGATTCTAATAATCCAAGACTGAGTTACTGGCAGGTTCAGGGTCTGTTCAGAGCTTGCTTTATTGTTGACAAGTGTCCCTTTCTTGTTGTGATTGAATGTTAGGAAGAAAGTAAGAATGTGAGCCAGCTGGGTCCTTGGAAAAAAGATCTCCATCCTTTTCAGGAAGGCTCTGCTTTTACCACAGTTTAGAACAGTAGATAGTGTCACAACAAGTTGTTAGTTCTCTATTGGACAAAAATTACAACTCATGTGGTTCAGCTCCATACACTGAGATATGCACACTGAAACCATCACTATCCTTTTAAATTTTATGATTTGCAAGAGCTTAATGCTGTTCAATCTACAAGAAATATAACAGGAAGGAGAATCATGTAAAATTTCACTGACAACCTGGTTTGTGACAGACTTTTCCTGGGGTGATAAAACATACATATCTACTCATTTTAGAATAGGCTTACAAGACTGACCAAAGTACAGATAACACAGAAGTCCAACATGGTGAGGCAATGATATTTATTGGGGTTATATATAGGAATATGGATGAAGGCTTACTTATGGGAACAGAAATGACCCAATGATATCTGTATCATTAAGGGACCACCAAAGAGTGAGAGATAACATACAACAACTGGAAACTTAGAATACACTGAACCACTTTTAGGCAGCTCAACAGTTTAGAGGGTGTCCTTTCCTGGGAGTTCAGTTTGTCTGCGTTTCTTTTAAGGCAGCCCAGCTGATTTTTGCCTTTTCCAGGCAACTATGTTGTCCTCTGCTTCCTTCAGGAGATTTGGCTGGTCTCTGCCTCTCCCAGTGGCTGCTTTTGTCTGTGAGTCTTCTTTCCTGCTTTGTATCTCAGAGAGTGACTCCTAGAATTCTTTATTACTTATATACTCCTAGGGAGAGAGGGAGCTAGTGAATCTGGTCAGCTTTAGGAAATTCCTGAAGTGATTTGTGGTATTTACTTCTGGTCTTAAGCAGCTTCCCGCAGGATGAGATGTTTCAATCTAAAGAACTTGCTACACTACACAACTGAGATTTTAATCAAGCCTTTACCATATCTATCTGAGATCTGCAAAAGATCATATATAAACAGGCTCATCCAACTCTCCCATGCAATGCTGGCACAACCTAAGGATCCTCCCCTCCCCAAAACTGAATTTTGACAGACTCCAATAAAATCACAACTAAATTAAGGCAATTTTAGAAACTATTTTACTATCTTCTCTGGTAGCCTAGTGCTTAGCATTCTTACAGGCCATATGTTATATATGTGAATATATAAAAACAAAATCATGACAGTTTCCCAGTTTTATCCTCAGCTTTGCAACACACCACCTGCTGCAGCCTCTCCTTTTCTGTGCCCCTTCCCCCTTGCAGGGAATTAAGTAGATCCTTTCCTGAAGATTTTCTTCCTCTTCCTCACCACACTTCTTTGTCTCACCCAAAAACACCTAGACAGTCTCTCCTTGGAAACCAAATGGCCATAAACCAGTCAGGGAGTCCAATAGGAGATCTTCACTTTCTTTCCGGTCCTCCATTTCCAATTCCTGTTTCTCTTCCCAGCCCTTCTAGCAGACCATCATCAGGGGCCTGTCTTCCCTCTCGTCCTCCATTCCCTGTGGACTCTACAGATCCTTTGGGCAAACTCAGTATTCTTTCATCCTGTGGGTCCTCTAAGTTTCCCTGACTTTCTAACTTATCCCTAATTCCTTCTTGTCAGTTCCAATACACACAATGAAGGGACTCAGAAGCACTTTCTACTAGGGAACAGGTAGCAAAGATCCAGAGGGAGGAAAAAAAAACCCTAATGAAATGAACTTTAATATACTAAAGACAATTACAAAAAAACAAGGAAGAAAGCATCAATGACTGAACGTTGTTGCACATTTTATTTGTAGCTCTCATTTCAACATTATTCTGGGCAAAATCCCCATGAAAATATTTACTTCTTTTGCTTGCAGTGGTAGATCTTGTTAATTCAGCCTCTAGAGGCAGACATGTGAGGATTGTGACTTCTGTATCAGCTGGTGCTACATGACACATTATCTTGAAGAAACAGGGAGAGAAATGAATTTCTCAGCTTTGTTTTAACCCAGATGTGATGGAGATAGAACTCTCAGCATCAGCAACATCAGCCTTCATGTACATCACTTTGAGTTAGCAGCTCTTTCCCCTATTTCAAACTCCTAACTCATGTTCATCCCAAGGAAGTAGTCCTACAGGTCAAGAGCAGAGAAATCTGCCCTCTTGGGAAAAGAAAGCCTGACTTAAAAAAATAAAGATCCAGAGAAGGTAACAGAAACCAAGAAAAGAAAAACCCACCCAACAAAGATAAGACCAAGGATAACATCTGAAATTAACAACCATCCCAAACCCAGATGCCTAAATGCCAGTGTAAAAACACAATCAATCACAATCAATAACAGTCTGGATAGTATGTCTCTAATAGAGTTCAGCAACCTTATTAGAGCAGGCACTGAGAAATATAATGTATCTGAAGCACAAAAATAGACTTCAAAATACCTAGCATGAATATATTCAAGGACCTTAGAAATGATATGAACAAATCCACAAATGAACTCTCTGAACACACAAACCTTCAAAAAAAAGAGTGGAAGGAAATGAATAAAATAATTCAAGACCACAAAAATAAAAACAGAATCTATAAAGAGTTCCAAAACTTAGGTACACCAGGAAATAAAAAATTTAGGAACTAAAACAGAAACCTCAGAGGCAAGCCTCCCCAACAGAATATAATAAGTGAAAGAGACAATCTCAGGCATTAAAGAGATGATAGAAAAATACAGATACCTCAGAAAAATGATGTTAAGTCTAAAAAAAAAAAGCCTCAGAAACAAAACATCCAGAATATCTGGGATACCATGAAAAAGCCATACCTAAGAATAATAGGAACAGAGGAAGGAGACATATCCTAGGTCAAAGGAACAAAAAATGTTTTCAACAAAATCATAGAAGAATTCTTTTCTGATGTAAAGATGGTAGTATCTATCAAGGTACAAGAACCTTACAGAACATTAAAATAATGAGAAAAAAAAGAAAATCTTTCTTGCATATAGTACTCAAAACAGTAAACATACAGAACAAAGAAATAATGTTGGCTTCAAGGGAAGAAGACTAAGGAACATATAAATTCTCTATTAGCATAATACTTTTCAATGGAGACTGTAAAAAACAAAAGGGCTTGAGCAGATGATCTAAAAACCCTAAAAGACCACAGATGCCAGCCTAGTCTACCACACCCAGCACACTTTCAACTACATTAGAAAGAAAAACAAAGATATTCCACAATAAAATCAAATTTAAACAATATCTATCTACAAGTTCAATACTATAGAAGGTACAAGAAGAAAGAAACTTCAATCTGAGTAGGCTAACCACACCTAAGAAAACACAGAGTAATTAATCTCAACCAGAAAATATAAGAGGAGCAAAACCATATCACAACAACAAAATAATGGAAATCATCAAACACTCACAACTTTGAACACCAATGATCTCACTTCTCTAAATAAAAAAATACCAGATTACAAATTGAATACAGAAACAGTATCTGTTCTTCTGGTGAATCAAAGAAACATACCTTAACACTTTTGATCTTGAAAGGACAATTTTCAGCTTCATATGGAAACAAAATCCCCAGGATAGTTAAAAAATCCTGAATAATAAAAGGATTATTGGAGATATCACCATCTCTTACCTCAAATTGTACTATAGAACTAGAGTAATAAAAACAACATACTCTTGGCATAAAAACAAACATATTGACCACTAAAATTAAACTGAAGGCCCAGACAAAAATCTACTAACCCATGGATACTTTTTTTTTTTGATAAAGTGTCAGAAATACACATTGAAAAAAAACTTTAGCAAATAATTTTGGCCAGGCTACATGTAGAAGAATGCAAATAGTCCAAACCAACTTCAAATGTATCAAAGGCCTCAATAAAAGGTTACACGCAAAATCTGATAGAAGGGAAATGGAGGACTAGTTTTGAACTCACTTGTACAGAAGAATGTCTGTCCAGAATGCTGATTGCACAGCCACTAAGACCAACAATTATAAATGGAACCTCATGACACTCTAGGAAAAGACATCAACATTAAGGACAAAGTGGCATCCTACAGAATAAGAAAAGAATTTTCCCAATTTGCAGCCAGTAGAAGGCTAATACTTAAAGTATATAACAAAATAAAAATGGGCATCAAAAAAACCCAAATAACCCAACTGAAAATTAAGCACAGATCTAAACAAAGTATTTTCTGAAAAGGAAAATACAAATGGCTAAAAAAGACTTGAAGGAATGTTCAACAGTCTTAGTCTTCTCGTACTTGTTAGAATAGCCAAGGCCAACAAAGCAAATGACACAGATCATGCTGAAAAGGACGTGGAGCAAAGGGAGCACTCATTCATTGCTGCTGGGAGTGAAAACTTATATAAGCTACTAGGGCCACCAATGTGGTGGTTCATCAGGAATCTGGGACTGCATCTAACTCAAAATGCAGTTATACCACACTTGGGTATATACCCAAAAAACTCTATACCCTACTTTAGAGACCCATGCTCAACCATGTTCAAAGCTCTTTTATTTATAATATCCAAAAGCTGTAACAATCTGGATTTTTGTCTGTGGATAAATGTATCAAACAATCTCTTACATCTATTTAATGGATTATTAATTATTTAAAAAAATTAATTTGCTCACAAATGTGTGGAACTAAAAAAATATCCTAAGTGTGGTATCTTAAATCTAAAAAGACAGAATATATTCATTTATATGTAGATTTTAGCAAGTAAGTCTTTGATAAGCAGACTATAATCCATATAACCATAAAGATTAGATACAGTATAAGGGACTGAGGGTAAGGATTAGATCATCCTAGGAAGGGGAAGTAAAATAAGTACTTATGGATAAAAGGAAGAAGAGCTGGGAAAGGAGTATCAAACTGGGAAAGGTTATGGGAAGAATATAGGGGAAAGCTACAACTAAGGGTTGTATGGAAACATGCTACAAGAAATGCTTTTAAAATATATAACTATATGAAAGGAATCTAAATGGAATCACTAAATACTGGGGGTTGTGTCTTATGAAATGGACATCTCTCATCTTGGTACAAATCCTGTTTTGTTAATGGATTACCTATAATTGAGTTGTGGGACAAATGGCTCCATTAGAACCACCAAACAACACAGGCTGTTGCCAAAGCTATTGGTTTCTCTCCACAAACTTATAGTACTGCCTTACCGCTAAAGAAAACACCTATCTAACTTAATGAACATGGAGTTGTTGATCTAGGGTTCTACCTATGTCCTTCACCTCTGCCAGTTTGTGTTCATAGTATTAGAAAGTACTCCGTACATTACAAGGGGTCAAAGGAAATCACCAGCCCAGCTACAGACCCTTTGATCTACAATGGTGATCTTCATGCAAGATATGCTGGCATAACAGTGGCACAAAGCTTTGGGGAGTAACTAACAAAAATCTGACTTGTTTTAAGGCCCACTCTGAGACATGGAATTCATATATGATACTGCTTGGGTGGGCAAGAACCTGAGCCTAGACGGCTTTTAGGGGAACCCCAAATACTGCTTTGCCAAAGAAACATAGCAATAAAATGATTCACAACAATATTCTGGTATTCTCATTGATCAGTGTGTTCCTCAGCAACTAGCAGGAAAACTTTCTCCTGTACTAGATAGGAACAAACAGAAAGACTCACAACTAGACAATGTACATAGATTGAGAGAGCCTGGAACACTCAGTTCTTAAAGGAATTTCTTCATCAAATCCTACTCTGATGATTCAGGGAATCCTGAAAGACTAAAAGAGCCAGAGGAGATGGAGGACTCCAATAACAAAGGCCTTCTAAACACATGAGGATTGATGCACATATAAACTCATAGACACTAAGGCATCAGTCACAGAGCCTGCATTGATCTGCATCAGATGGCATACCAGAACTGATGGGAGTAGACATCCCTAACCTAGAAGCTGTCTTTATTTGATAACTGCTTGCAAATCCAATGGAGTCTCACTAATACAAATCACTCTTAAGGGCAAACCCCATGCCCAGCAGTAGATAGCCAACACAAAGTGAACTCAATGGCAGTTTTTGAAGACTCTTTGTCTTATAATGCTTTGTCAGGGCTCTGTTTTTCCTAAACATTATAGGTCCTTTGCATATATATTATGGTTTCTAGTTTTGTATTTTTATGGGATTTATCTGTGGGAATGTGTATATGTCCTTGAGTCTTTGTGTTTCTTGAGCTTTTTCTTTGGTTTGTCTTTTTATATTTATTTTTATTATATCTAATTTAATTTATTATTGTTTTTAGATTCTGTTTCTATTCTAATGAGGAAGAGAAAAAATGGGTTTAGAGTTGTATGTGTGGGAAGTAGTAAAAATCTTGAGGGAGTTGGAGAAAGAGAAACTATAATCAAAATGTATTAAATAAACAAATATCTACTTTGTCTAAAAAACAAATAAAATAAAATGAAACTTTTTTTTTTTTTAATAGAGCTGGTGAGATGACTCAGTGTTCAACTCAGAACTACCTGTAACTCCAGCTCCAGGGCCATGTTGCTTTCTTCTGACCTTTGCATGTCCCTACCTGTGCGAACTTGGTGTGCACATGGACATATACACAAAAATTTTAAAAATAATAAAAATATATTTAACAGAAAAAGAAAATATTATTATGTAAAATAATACTAAGTGTATAAACTTTCAGATAGTGAACATTTTTTTATTCAGTTTCCTGTATTTAATATCATGTAAATACAAATAAAAAAGAAAAATATTACAATACAAGAAAATAGAGAGTAAGCAATCCATAGTAATTTTTAAGAGCTTGGACTTTAATGCTTGGAGCCCTCCTGATACAGTAATAACACGACTATCTGGGTGGTAGTGAATAAATTATTTTTTAATAAAATACAAACATTGCTAAGGGCAAAATTTAGGCAGTTAAATTGTACCACTAATTTTAGATTTGATACTTCTGTATTTCAATTTCATCAAAGCAATGAACAATTTTACAGTGATTTATTTTAATTCTAAACTCATTTTATTATTTAGTAAAATAGATCATGTCAGAACCAAAATTTTCTTTTGTTAGGGAAAAATATTATCTTCTCAAAATTGCTTTTAGAAGCTAGTAAACATATTTACTTGTTGCTAGGGACTGAACCCAGAGCCCGGGACATATGGCCACTCTTCTACCACTCCAGTCCTCTGTTTTAAATTTAAAAACTAAAATTTTGTGTTTCTGTAGAATGGCAGAATTGAACTAACTCATTTTATTTATTTATTTTCAGAATTATGAAAATTATGAAATTAGCATTGCTTGAAAATACAGTTTTTATATCTATAAATATGCAGGACCTCAGGGCTTATACATGGGAATCTGGAACACTCTTTTATGCAAGGGACATCCCAGGAAGCTGGAACATTCAGAACCCCAGGACTCCTGATCCAGAATGTATGGCTGACACCAAGCACTGAGGTTGGAGCAAATGACAGTGCTGAGCTAAAAAATAGCAATAGAAATTGCCCTTTTTATTGTTAATCTAGCTAAGAAACCATAGATGGTCAACTAGGGGCCCACGAGTCCATTTGCTAGTTTTATTTTGCAAAATAGATGTGCCAATATATTGTATATGTAATAAAACTAGTCTAGGATATTAGAGGATAGAATCACTCATAACGAAGACATGAAGTTCAGGGAGTAGTGACCCACACATTTAATTTCATCTGAATCTCTGTAAATTCAAGACTTAAAAGCCAGGCAATGGTGGAGCATGCTATTAGTCCCAGCACTTGGAAGGCAGAGGCAGAAGGATGGATCTCTGTGAGTCAGAGCCTGGCTTGGTCTACAAAGCAAGTTTCAGGACAGCCAGGAGTGTTACACAGAAAACCCTATCTCAAACAAAACAAAAACCAAAGAAGGGCCCGTCCTCTTAATTCCAGACTAATTTTATTAAGTATACAATGTATCACCACAAACGGACTTGTATCAAACTTATTTCTAAATGTGTATGTCTCTGCTGGTAAATTAGTACAGCTTTCAGTCATTATCAGAGAAAGCTTTTGCTCAGAAGATACTTGTTAATAGATATTCACAAATGATCAAAGTGCAGAGAAAATGTGTTTGTAAACTGTGCAGTTGTAGAGTGAACATTTGGATCACAGATTATTTCCAAAAGTTGGGGAAATTTTCAGATTAGAGTGTGGGAAGTTTGTAAGCAGCAAAGGCCAGAGATGATGAGTGAACAGTGTCTTCCAGATGTGTCAGGTGTACCGCCCTCATGAACTCAAGACCCGCACAAGGCAAACCAGTCAACATTCTCGCACAGATGGAAGGCGGCACAGGAACCCCCAACTCTTAGCTCAGGACACATTCATAATTGATGGTGGCCAGGGAGAGAAGACTCAGGTATTTTTAGGGGCATGGTATGTGGTAGGTAATGATCCACACCCATGCAAATTTAGGCAGTGCTAATTGAAATCAGTGGGTTTTTTTTTTTTCTTCTAAAAAGGAGGACATATACTTGAGTAGGAGAATTGGGAGTTAATCTGTGAGGAGTTGGAGGGAATAGTTGGGAGAATGAATGTGGTGAAGATATGCTATATGCATGTACTCAGTACTCAAAGACTAAGTTTAGAAAATCAGAAAAATGCTGTCAATTTGAAGTCTATACACATATGAACATATATTGCACAATCAAACAGGCATTTATTTTCTCAGAAGAAACTTTATATTACTGAACTTCTTTAAAGCTTCCAGGAAAGGGTGGTAATATAAAAGAAATGAGCTTTTTTGGCAATTTGTAATTGGTTTAAAGATTTCCAAAGACAATGTCTCTTTATTTTCTCGGTCTGATGGACTTTTATTTCTTTTTTCCTGGGTTTTATGCTTTAGATAATTTATTGTTAAAGGACTTTTCTTTTTTTAAGATTTTTTTTTTGTCCCATATCCACACTGCTTCCTCTCCCTCCTCTCTCTTCAGTCTTCCCTCAGCCTCTCTCCACCCATCCCCCTTGTGTTCCACAGGGAGGACAAGGATTCTCAAGGCAAGTCAGTTTGCTTTGGCACATCCAGTTGAGGTAGGTCTCAGTCCCTCCCCCCAGTATGAAGTCTGAGTAAAGTGTTCCTCTGTAGAAGCCAGTTCATGCACCAAGAATAAACTCTGGTCTGACTGCAAGAGTCTTCACAAACTACCTTTGTTGTTTCACTGTTGTCTACATTCAGAGGGGTTAGTTCCATTCCATGAAGGTTCATCAGCGGTCATTTCCCAATAGCTTGGGTCAGGTGTCTGTGTGTGTCCTTTTCATAAACCTGATCCCTTTGCTCATATAATCTCTTCTCTCTCTCTTTCTTTAGCTGGACCTGGCACTTAGGTATGGGTTTCTGCATCAGCCTCCATTAGTTGCTAGATAAAGGTTCTATAATAGCAATTAGGGTGGTCACTGGTCCTTAATATTTCTTAATATCAATGAACTCAATTCACCTATATAAAAAAAAAAAAACACAGGCTAAGACACTGGATAAGAAACAGAATCCATCCTTCTGCTGCATACAAGAAACACACCTCAACTTCAAAAACAAACACTGCCTCACAGTGAAAGTTTGAGAAAAGACTTTCCAGTCAACTGGACTCTAGAAGTAAGCTGGGATAGCTATCCTAATATCTAACAAAATAGTCTTCAAACAAAATTCCATAAAAAGAAATCAGGAGGGACATTACTTACTCATCTCAGAAAAAATCCATCAAGAAAAAAATCTCAATCAAGAACATTTATGCCCCCAACACAAGGGCACGCATAGATGTTTTTTTTTTCATGCTTAAAAAATATATATTTAAAAACATCAATACAAACATAACCAGTTTCTTAAATACTTTGAATATATAAGCAATTTTGAAAATTATAATGAAATTTTTTTGGTCGTTTATGTTTTTTTTTCTTCTTTATTTTGTATTTATCAAGAAAAACAGTAAAATGGGGGCTGGAGAGATGGCTCAGCGGTTAAGAGCACTGTCTGTTCTTCCAGAGGACCCGGGTTCGATTCCCAGCACCCACATGGCAGCTAACAACTGTCTGTAGTTCCAGTTCCAGGCAAACACCAAGGCAGATAAATAAATAAATAAATAAATAAATAATAAATAAAGTTTAAAGAAAAACAATAAAATGAATTTAAAATGCTGATAAGTTAACAATAACTATGAAGAAGATAAAAATCATAAGTATGACTTATCAAGGGTGATAATGCAAATAAGATTACTACACATATATTTACTTTGTGTTCAGCTTTCCTTCTGAATTTTTTCCTTTTCATCCCTGTATATCCTTATTCAAGGCCCCTTCCCCCTCCCACCACATCAAGTCATTTTTTCTTCTCCACAACTCCCCATCCCCTCCCTGGGCAGGCAGCAGACAGTCCTATTGTCCCACTGACCCAATAATGCTTGGATCAGTCTCCACTCCTGGCAAATCTAGTTTTGTCCCCCCCCCAAGAGTGAGTCAGGTGTTCCTGTAGTTGGAGTGGGATCCGAAGGGTCAGTCCAGGGTGTTTCTGATCCCAAGCTGTTCAGTGGTCATGGTTGGCTTTTTTCTTGTTTGTTTGTTTAGAGACCACTAATGAGTGAGTACATCCCCTGCTTATCTTTCTGAGTTTGTGATACCTCGCATCCATTTGCCTGTGAATTTTAGGATATCATTTTTTCTTACTGCTGAGTAGTATTCCATTGTGTAGATGTACCACAGTTTGTTAATCCATTCTTCAGTTGAGGGACATCTAGGTTGTTTCCAGTTTCTTGCTATTACAAATAATGCTGCTATGAACATAGTTGAGCTAATACATTTGGAGTGTGAATGTGCCTCTTTAGGGTATACACCCAGAAGTGGTATTGCTGGGTCCTTGGGGAGATTGATTCTCAATTTTCTGAGAAACCTCCATATTGCATTCCAAAGTGGCTGAACAAGCTTACATTCCCACCAACAATGGAGGATTGTTCCCCTTGCTCTGCATCCTCTCCAACATAGGCTGTCATCTGTGCCTTTTGTCTTAGCCAATCTAACAGGTGTTAGGTGGTATCTCAAAGTTGTTTTGATTTGCATTTCTCTGATGGCTAAAGATGATGAGCACTTTTTCAGGTGCCTTTTAGCCATTCGTAGTTCCTCTGCTGAGAATTCCCTTTTTAGTTCTGAACCCCATTTTTTGATTGGGTTATTCAAGGTTTTGGGCTCTAGATTCTTGAGCTCTTTATATTTCTTAGAAATCAGTCCTCTATCACTTGTAGGGTTGGTGGAAATCTTTTCCCATTCTGTAGGCTGTCGTTTTGTCCTATTGACAGTGTCCTTGGCTTTGCAGAAGCTTCCTAGCTTCAGGAGATCCCACTTATTGATTGTTGGTCTTAGTGTCTGTGCCACTGGTGTTATATTTAGGAAGTGGTCTTCTGGGGCACACATAGATGTAAAAGAAACATTACTAAAGCTTAAGCCTCACATCAAACCGCACACACTAATGGACTGTTCTTACACTGACACTTGGCACATCATGCCAAGTCTTTGTGAGAATCCCTCACTCTCTCACTGTTGTCAAGCAGCCTGCTTGGGCTGGGATGAAGTCCCAGGCAAACATGAATGAAGGAATTAGCAGAACTGAGTTTTGAAGAGTCTGAGCATCTCCTGCAACAGTGTACCCTCAACAGGAGCAGAGCAGTGTTCAGTTCTCAATTCCTCATTGAAGAGGAAATTGCTTTGGGATTAGCTTTTCCTTACATCTTCTCACACAGTGGTGCTGCCGAGTGCCACCTCAGTGCCACCTCATGGGGATAGATTCTTGACAATTGCAGAATACAGCTGTCAAGCAAATTGATGGAAAAAAATAGCATAATTTGAAAATGAATTGCCCATTAACTATATTTCTCCCCCAAGCTTATCAGGAATACTAAGTAACAGCTGTAGCTATAGGAAAATTAATTAATACTGACTCATCAGAGACGTCAGCTACCAAGCCTCTATTGTGTGTGAAGACATCAGGAGTTCTATAAACAGTCTCAAACTTCCTGGAATCAGGGCTGGGGAAGGGATGTCACAATTAATATCAACCACAAGTTTTATAACTAATATTACTGAATCAGAAAAATTCTATTTTCTGATCAGCACTACTTAATTTTTGATTTGTTTATTTGCAAAACTGAGGATGTTCTATTGTGATGTGTTATTATGTCCTGTGAGATTTCAGATTCCAACCTGTAAATGCTCAGTTAGTACCTTTAGGTATTAAAGAATTTCATATACTCTAAGGATATTAGAAGATATGTGGGGTGCTTCACTATTTTTTCAAATGATAAAAATAAGTCTAAATAAAGAAAGGACTATTCTTCAGTTGAGAAAAAATGACATTTCATGGCTCTGGAGTCCCTTCCAGATTGCTTTATCACCTGGATTATTTTGGAGAGTTGGTGAGTTACATGTATTTTACCCAGGTTACACTACTCTATAAACTTTTATTAAGATGAAATATGAATATTCACATTACTTTGGGCAAGTGGCAGTGTGGCCACCAAAATTATAAAAGACACAGCATTTACATTACTTGTAAAACATCATCCAGGAAAACAAAACAAAACAAAACAAAACTCTACAGTCCCCTACCTAACATTTTTACATCCAAATACATTAAAATGTTAGTTTTTCATTTTAATTTAGAGTGCTGGAAATTTTTTTTAAAAGCTTTATTTATTATTTATTTATTTATTTATTTGCCTTGGTGTTTTGCCTGGAACTGGAACTACAGAGAGTTGTTAGCTGCCATGTGGGTGCTGGGAATTGAACCCGGGTCCTCTGGAAGAGCAGACGGTGCTCTTAACCGCTGAACCATCTCTCCAGCCCCAGAGTGCTGGAAATTTAACCTAGGAAACTTATAACAAGAAATTTTAAAGCTAAAAATTCTATAAAAATTTATTTAATAAATACTTATTTGGAAATTGACATCTAATATTATATACTAAAACATGAAAACATGCTTACATATTATCTTTAAACATGTATATAATATTATATACAGCAATATGTGCCATATATGCATATAACATCTCATATTAATTTAAATGTTTGTGAGTTCTTCAAATACTAGAGATCACTAATGAGATAATAGAGATTTCACAGTTCTTTTCTTTTTTCATGATTTTTATAAATGACAGCCTTAAAGTGATAGTCATATGGCCTCTATTAGAAAAAATTATATGTGAATTAAATTAATTGAAAATTTAACTATACAAAATAATAAATACAATATAATACCGATTTTAAAATAGTCTTTAGTAATTTCTAATATCAATTAAGAGTCAATCCTAAAACTCCAGTAATAACTAGAAATTTGGTTGTTACATGAGTGTACAATTAATAGATTGTCACTTAGAACATACACAAAAACATTTAATTCACTACTAGTTATTTTTCCCTTTTTCTTGGAGAGAGCTAGATAAGAATGAATAATATGTGAAAATACTTTTTTGATTTTGAAAAGAATTTAGTTCAAGATTTGATGGAGAAAAGCAAAATCTTGAGAGACATAGTAGTAAATAAGCAAAGAACAGTGGGAAAATGATGGAGGAACATAAACTTTGTCATTTCATGTCTAGAAATAACCCCTCTGTACTCACTAAAGGAAGCACATTTTAATATAACAGTGACCTTCCTGTACATGATGTCACTGTAAATTTCTGCTTTTCCATGGCAACAGAGGCAGTTATTTCTTAGTATCTGTTCTTTCCTTACTTTTATTAAAGCATTTTCAGCTTGACATAATACAAGATGACAAGAGGCTAGATCTTCTGTGTCCAATGGTTAGAACTGCTTGCAAAACTACTCTTCCATAATCATTATCCTCTACACAAATGTCCCTCCTCCATAGTCCCTATTCTCTACCCACTCTCACAGTCCTATCCTCCACTCTCACTATCCTCTATACAACCCCCTGTCTATAGTCACTATCCTCTACACAAATTCTCTTCTTTAGTCACTGTTCTCTACACAAATACTCCTCTATAATCACTATGCTTTATACAACCACTTGTCCATAGTCACTATCCTCTATACAACCCCCTGTACATAGTCTCCATCCTCTATACAACCCCCTGTCCATAGTCACTGTCCTCTATACAACCCCCTGTCCATAGTCACTTTCCTCTATACAAACCCTGTCCATAGTCTCTATCCTCTATACAACCCCCTGTCCATAGTCACTTTCCTCTATACAACCCCCTGTACATAGTCACTTTCCTCTATACAAC